>APFE030351055.1:3593-72784 GCA_000404065.3 Pinus taeda
CTTATTTATGGCAGCTGATATTTTTATTGGATCCCTCTCGTCGAGAGGTGTAGGATTGATCCAAAGATCATCCGATTCCGATAAGTATTATGGAGATATGAATTTATTTTGTTTATGTAATTATTATCAAGCCGACCAACGCTTATGTAGGCTCTTGAAGCCCAACCGACGTGTCTATTCATCATCCTCGCTTTGGTATAAATAGAAGAGGATTTGTAGTCATTTGGAAACTCACCTCAAGTGATCTCCTCTCCACGTCTTGGGTTTTTGGAGAAGGAGATTCACTATGGATTACGTTGGGCTAGTATGATGATGCCCTAATGGAAAACGCAGTCAAAAGAAGACATCTAACACGCAGTCAAAGGAGACTTATTCTCAGAACTTCGTATTTCTCTCTGAGATTTCCACGTGAATCTTGTACAAGTATATAATGCAAGCACTGAGGAACAGAACTCAGGTTTTATGTATGAATTAAGCAGCAGGTATATGATTACGCAGGGATAGACCTAACTGCAGTCATAATGAACCACGATGTTTATGAATGATAATAAACCGTTGTTCTAAGGAGCCCTAATTGCTGTTTAAACGGTGACCCTTATACACAGTCAAGAGACTCCAATACGCCGACAGAATTAATGCCCTAGTCACTATTGTTTAGAAGCAGATCTGTGAGGATCATTCTGACTGCGTGGAAGCTGTCTCATATTGTATGAGAGCCGAGTTAATTAAGGCAGCATTGTTTTGGGACAGCGGAAGGAGTGCAAGGTGACAGAGCCCTAATCTGTGGTTTGTTGGGTATGTATAGGAGCTGGTGTTAGCCCTATACTACCTCGTAGAGCAGCAGCAAAGATAGGAACCTAGCCACCGTGATAGTAGCTTGTTTGGGTGCCTACTTGAGGACTGGTACTGGCTGTAACTTACCATGACCCATGATGGCTAGTAAAGAATGGCCTTGTGAAAGGCAGAGCTATTTTTGAGGGCAAATAGGTTGCTCTGCATTACAACAAAGGGGACAGCTTTCCCTTGGAGGTCAACTATATGAGTAGAAGGCTGCTCTGAACAATAAAGAGGACAGCCTTTCCTTGGAGATCAATTGCAGTCAAATCTGGACAGATTTTGGGACTGTTAGGAGACTGCACTTTGGACCTGTTGGAGGAGTGTGTAACTATAGCCTAGCTGCTCTGCTAGGCTGCAAGCCATAGCAAGCAGCTAAGGCTGGTAATTGGATACAGTATTGCAGTGTACAGATGATGGACATGGTGTTATGGGTGACAGCATGATGTGGGCAGCATGGTACAGTACAGTGCAGCACAATGGCATAACATCATGATATATGGGCAACATAGTATGATGCAGCTTGATGGTGCTACACAATAAGGTGCAGCAAATGGACGAGATGCAGTTGAAGCAGAATGTCTTCAACTGATCTCATCGTTATAGGAGATGATCTATGCTTAGATCTAGATAAGTCAAGTGTTGACTTCTATTGTAAATGTACTCTCTCTCTCTCTCTCTCTGCTGAACTTTGAAGATAAAAGAAGATTTGATCAAAGGGTTTCCCCACACATTGTGGGATTTGTCCCTGGCTTGTGCCATATCTTGTGTCCTCTTGTCTTGGCTTGTCTTCTGCGTTTTGTATTTATGTTCTATCTGCAGTTTATCGTAATGCTGATGTGATTGCTAACTGTGAAAATTTAAATAAATTGCTCTAGCATAGAACATACCTAAAATTAACATCGATCCTCTAGGTCTCCAACCCTATCCTTCAAGGCACCTACCTTGTTTGTTCGAGGCTCTAACCTTCAGGGCACCAATCCTCTAGGCTCCAACCCACTACTATACTTTGTCTAGATATGTTTTATAGTAATTCACAACTCCCAAAATCTTCTTCACTGAGTTCTGTCAATCTACAACTTCATTGTAGTCTCCATGCTACATCATTAATGACAACCTTGTCTCATAGAAGGTATCACCATTGCTCTTCATTATACCCAAGCAAAATCTCCAAGTCACATCATGATGATTAATACATCATGTTCTTCAATAGTCTCCATACAACTTCAGTGTGTCTACAATGAACTACACTAAGCTCTGCACAAAGACAACTCTCTGTTTCAACCCTCTGTCCTAACTGTCGCAGTAACTACTTTGGGAGTGAGGCTTTAGGAGTAACTGCTTCAGAGGAGTGACTGTTGCGGCTACAGGTTGTGTATTCAATTAAAACAACCCTGTCTATGCAGTGTTATTAACTAATCGCACACTGTGCTTCTACAGATTCATTCTAGGTCTAATCCTTTCAATGAATAACCTAGTCAACAGAATGCTCGACCTTTGGCTTCCTTCTTCTTCTGCTGGACCTTCAACTTCCTTCTATGCTCGCTCGATCTTCGGCTTCCTCTTTAGCTCGCTCAACCTTCGGCTTTTCTTTCTTTTGTTCCTTCACTTTCATGAGTTGTGAACTGTCCTTCGTCTCAGTGATAAATGTCCAAGCTCAATTCACTTCTCGAGGTGGAGCATTTAACTTATATATATATATATATATATATATATAGATATATATATGAATCTCATCAATACCCAAAAGACATGATCATTGGAGGAGAGGCCCACTTGTGTATGGGGTCACACATTACAATTATATCATAAACCTATTTATTTACGAAAATCCATATTATAATAGACGTTTGGTGGTCCCACATGCCATGTCACTGCTTAAATTGCAATCGCAACTTCATAAAACTCCCGCAATCGCAACCCTTTGGCTTCACGATATAACATTGCCGATGCCCCTATTTCCAACAGAGCAGATGCGATGCGATATTAAACAGTTGTTAATAAATACGTCGGGTCCACAATTCTATCGCAATCGGTGGTTTGCCATTCTAACATCTCTTCAAGACTTGCGATATGCAACAGATGCGATATTTCTTTAGGACATATTATAATGGTGCAACAGGTCTGCAATACTATCGCAATCGGGGTTTTGAATGTAGCATCCTTTTATGGCTTGTGATGTGTGACGGATGCGATATTTCTTTTAGAGTGTATTATAATGGTGCAGCATGTATGCAATATTATATCACAATCGACAGTTTTTTGTGTGACATATCTTTAAGATTTTGCAATACATACTTTTGATGCGGTGGACACGATGTTTCATTAAGGTGTATTATAATGGTCTAGCAAGTCCACAATACTCATGTCGCAATCAGGGAATTCGAGTGGTAATGCATAATAAAGCCACCGATAAAGCCGCTGATATATTAACCCCGATGCGTTGTGGACTTTTGTAAAACGGTTTTATTACATGTGTTGTGAACTTTAAAGAGTTTCCATGGTTTAATAATCGGATGTTCCTTAACTCCTCTGATATGTTGACTCCTCCGATGTGTTAACTCCGATTATGTTAACTTCTGCGATATGTTAACTCCTCTGATATTACTCTGATATTTCATGCGATATCTCTGATATGGCTCTTACTCTTGGTACTTGCAATATTTCAATAAAAACAGATTGTAACAGAATCTTACTCTTGGCTTGGCTTGGCTTTCCTGTGGCTTCTCTGTGATTTCCGATGGCTACTCTTTGATGGCTCTTCTTGTCTTCCAATTGTTTCCCTGATGGATTTCCTCCTCGGCTTCTTGCTCTTGTTACTTCACGAATCTGCTTCTCCTTGGCTTTCCACCTTGGGTCTACTGCTTCTATTCTGTCTGTATATATATATATATATATAATATATATATATATTCATTCCATATGTTGTATTCAGTCCTTGGGTCCTTCATGGGCAACATTATGATCACAAGAATTTGCTATCACAAACACTGCCATATTGACATCAATGACAACCTTGATTAACAATATATTTCAATGCAATCATGTTCAGAAAGCCGTCTTGTGGAAATAAGAAACACGCCCTAATTAATGTTTAATATTCTCCGGTATCATCTTTATACAATTGCCATTCGGCTCTAGATCAGAGTGAGAAGAGGTTGAGCTGCTGATGCAATCTATTTTGAAATCAATTTAGAAGCCATAATTACATCAGCCACCCTAAGTATGACAATGTTTGCAGTCACTACCAGAATAAAATCTCGTTGCACAGATTTTCACTTCCACTGCCCTATGCGTAAGTTTTTGATAATACTTTGAATTAATTAATAGCCTCTTCAGAGATTTTATTTATTTATTTATTTATTCTGTAAGCCATCTTCAGATTTGATGTCACTAGCCCAGTTGAGAAATCAGTCTTGGTACAGCTGATCTAAGATTGTTCTCAAGATTATTTAGGGTTTTAAGGAGATATTTGTAAAAGACATCCCCTGGTCTGGAAGATTGTCTTCCTGCAATGAACCTAAGGCATCAAGTAAATTTTGCAACAGTATTAACAATTCACAAGTTATATTTGCGAAATCTTAGTGACCCTAACATATGCAGTTCTGAAGCTTTTCAATCACTGGAATCATGGGAAGAGATAGGGTTCAGACTTTTGGAAGATCCTTCTATTATTCACCTTGCAAGGAGAGCGAAGGTTTAGGATAATGAAGTCTTGACTATGGTAGAGCAAAGGTTTGAAGAGTGCTAGGCACAAGATTTTCATTTACAGTCTCTCGACCCTTATCTAGGGAATTTGTTCCAAAAGACCTGTGAACAGCAAAGATACTACTGACCCTCCGCCCTCTAGGGCATCTCATCACAAGCAGATGTCAATTTGGTTGGCAGTATAAGAGCTCGTTCTGAAGTGGTTACATCTGTGTCATATTCATCCCAGTTCAGTGTGTGATGATTAGGTTAATTCTGAGCATAAATCCATAGCCCCAGAATCAATGCAATCATGGAACCTCTGTGAATCATTACAGACCTGAATATGTTCAATTCATAAACAGTCTTCAAGGTGAAAATTCATGTCTCTTGAGATGTGGCCTCGTTGTACCTGTCCCAAGCATCTAACAGTAATAGTCTTATTCATATTCATATATGTATGAGCTCTCTTGAAGCTGACCTGATTCAAAGGGTATTATGCAGCAAGAAAATTACCAGCATTCAAGGAATTTTTCTTACAAAGATTTGGTAGAAAATTAACAGTTAACGTACTTCCTCAAAAATAGTTTCAAGTAGAAACAATATATGACATCATCCCTTGCAGTAGGCATCAAACTACTAATATGTTTCTGTCAATAGAACAAGCCGAACATGTTAGAAGAAACTGCTAGTGCATGCAGTTGGTAATTGGAAATGTCTCAGGTTGATGGAGGCTAAAATAACCAACTGAAGCAAGTCTTCAGAGGGAGTTATGAACAAGCCATATTGATTGGATTGTAAAGATGCAGCTATTGATTATGTCTGATTGATGACCCTCTCGTTTATCAATGTAAGAGGGAGTTGACTTTTAAAGTCAAGATGGAAGACCTAGCCTTGATGCACTATTCCCTGCCCTTAACGATGGAGAAGTTGCTGATCTGCATATGTAGATCTTGTAAGAATCCCTGGTGTTCTTGATGAACACCCTATCAGTCATATGCCTCACTATGAAGACTCAGAGTTAATCTATGGATAAGCCTCATATACTGGATAACTGCTTAGTGAGATATCTGTGTGAGAATGGATAACTGCTTAGTGAGATATCTGTGTGATTCTCTTATCTATAATCTGGGGTACATTGCTAGAATCTAAGTATATTCTGATGTTGGTTCGGTTGGCAGTGTGATAGATGGAAAGAGCACATGTAGTGCTATTATTCTTGATTCGGTTTCTTTGTAAGCACTTTTGAGGCTGAATGAATATAGCAGCAAGTATGGCTTATTACGAAGACAGTTGGTGAGTCATTTGTGCTTGTGCTGATAATCACCGTTGTATATTGCAATATTCTTGAGTGAGATTCATTTTTCAGAGAATTCATGTTCCACGAGAACTCCGAGTATTGGGTACCGCTTTGTTTTGATAAGGTACATTGTAGAGCTACCAAGCTCCATCATAATTGGTCAGATGAGCAGAATATTGTCATCCTTGCATAGCCTCTTGGTAAGGTCAAGTTTATCTTCCTTCAAAGAGAGGCTAGGGGTCATGGATAGACCCTACTAAGAGGGTATTGATTGAACATTGAACTCTGGGAGCTCCTGGGGGCTTGGGGTACTTCTTGATGTTATGAGCGACCATAGGGTGAGTGGTTCACCTTCTCCTATAGGTTAGCTAGGTACACGGTGAGTGGTTTACCTTCCCCTATGATGGTTGTCATGTGTAGGGTGAGTGGTTTACCTCAATGTTTTAAAAAACGGTCGGCTCGAAACTGACTCGACCAAGTTGGTCCGAGCTAGGCCTAGAAAATTCAACCCGGCCAAGTAACTGGTTTGGCCGGCCGGCTCGGCCGAGTTCGTATCAACCCAGTTGGGTTACGTACAGCGCCCGGTCACTTAAAAAACCGTGAATTTTTTAATTTTTTTTATTATTTGCTGAGTGTGGGGAACTCCAAAGGAATTTAGTTTTTGTTTTGTTGGTCTTTGGGGTCCATTTCCCTCTCCCAAACCCTATTTAACCCACTCAACCCCTCTCATTCTCTCACAGCTATCTCATGCATTTGAGTGAGAATTTCAGTGAGAGTTTGTGAGGAGTTGTTGAGTTTGTTTCTAGAGCAGCAGTGAGGAGTCTTGGGCAAGCATTGTAGCTAGAGTGAGGAGCTTCTTGGGCGGCCATTGGGAGCAGCATTGAGGAGTTGGTTTCTTGGAGCAAGCTTGAGGAGGCAGTTTGTGCTTGGAAGTATTTTTTTTCACTTGTACAAATCTGTTTTTGCTTATTAAATTTTATGTGCAAATCTAGAAATCCTAAAGAGTGTTTTTTGTGAAAGAAATGAACATTGAATCAATGTTTTTTTTTTTCATTTTTAAATTGTTTGCTTTCATTTCCAAGTCAAAAAATGGCACCTAGAGTGAAAGATGTTGCTTGGGAATATGTTGAAATGGTTGGAAGTCAAATGCATTGCAAATTTTCCCATAGGAAATTAAGGAAGGTCCTAGGGGCATTAATAGGCTAAAACAACACTTGGTGGGGATTAGAGGGCCAAATTACTCCATGTACCTCAACAAAAATTGGGGAGATTAAGAAGAAATTTTTAGCCAGCTTTGAGAAATTTAAAGAAGATAAGGCTAGGCAAAAAGAGTTAGAGGCTGAAATTGGGAGGAAGAGGAATATACAAAAACCGATGGCTACCAACCCCCATTTTGATTTTGAGGGTTCTTCCTCTATCCCTTGTATTGATGCATCCAATCCCTTCTGATATGTTCCTCCCTCTTTTGAGTCTATTCAAGAAAAAGGAAAGGGTAGAATGAAAAAGGGTGATATGAATATCAAAAGTTATTTCACTCCCTCCTCTCTATCAGATGCACATGGTCCTCAAGCTAGTAGAAGTCAAATGCAACCCACTTTAGATGACCATTGGAAGAAAGAATTGAGGGAGACTACTTGTGATTACATAGCTAGATGGTGGTATGATGCTGATATCCCCTTCAATGCTTCCCGTTCACCATATTATGAGCCTATGTTTGATGCCATACATGCGCTAGAAAAGGCTTCAAAGGCCCTACTATGCATGAGCTAAGGGGATATCGTTTGCAGAAAGAAATTTCATCCATTAATGACTATTTGAAAGATTTCAAGGACTCATGGGCAAGAACAGGATGTATCATCATGTCAGATGCATGGACTGATCATAGAAACCGTACCATCATAAGCTTTCTTATCTTCTGCCCATTGGGAACCATGTTTTTAAAATCAGTTGATGCATCTGATAAGGTAAAAGATGGGCAATTGTTGTTTTAGCTATTGGATGAGGTTGTTGAGGAGGTGGGGGTGGCTAATGTTGTTCAAGTCATCACAGATAATGCCTCTAACTATGTTCTTGCTAGTAAATTGTTAGAGGAAAAACACAAGACCATCTTTTGGACCCCATGTGCTGCACATTGCATAGACCTCATGCTTGAGGATATTGGAAAATTAGATTGGGTCAAAAACACTGTAGATCATGCCAAAAGCATAACAAAATTTATCTACAATTATTCATGGATTTTGAGCCTCATGAGGAAACACACTGGGGCAGGGATATTATTACGCCTGCCATCACTAGATTTGCTACTCATTTTTTGACATTGCAATCTATGCTTTCACAACGTAGAAACTTGCAAAAGATTTTTTCCAGTGAAGAATGAAATCAAAGCCAGTGGTCTCACAAACTGGAAGGCAAATAATTGAAAAAGAAAGTTAATGAAGAAATATTTTGGAGAAAGGCAACAGAGATTGTGAAGCTTGCTGAGCCACTGGTTAAGGTGTTGCGGTTGGTTGATGGGGAAAGATTGGCTATGGGCTTCATTTATGAGGCTATGGATCAAGCAAAGGAGAAAATAAAGAGGGCATACAAGGATAAAGTGGCTAAGTATGAGCCCATTTGGGCAATCATTGATGAAAGATGGAACAATCAACTCCATCGCCCTATACATGCAGCTGGGTATTTTTTGAACCCACGGTATCATTATAAAGCTAAGGAGACAGGAGCTTTGAGGGGAGAGGTCAGAGATGGACTGATTGACTACATTGATCGCATGATCCCATTGGAGTTTGATCAGCTGGAGATACACTGACAGGTCACGACCTTCACCAATGCCTCGGGTAACCTTGGGAAGAACATAGCAAAGATTGCAAAAGAAGAAGATGAGCTAAGTAAACAAAAATTTCAATTTTCAAATTCTTAATAGTTTTTTTAAATTTTGTTAAATCGTTTATAATTTGAAAGTTGGATATAATTTGTAATTTTGTTGAGCTAACTGATTACACTCTTATGTTTTTTGTAGCACAATGGTGGGAGACTTTTGGTAGCCATTGTCCTGAATTGCAGAAGTTTGCAATTCATATTCTGAGTCAAACTTGCAGTGCTACTGGGTGTGAGCGCAATTGGTCTGTCTTTGAGAGGATTCACACAAAGAAGAGAAACCATTTGGATCAAAAACAGTTAAATGATCTAGTCTATGTCCAATACAACCTGCGGCTCAGATGCAACCAATTGCTGAACAAAAGACCTAATTCAGATCCCATTGTGTTGGAAGACATTGATCCAACATCAGGTTGGGTAGTGGAGAGTCATCTAGCAGAGTTTGATCCTGATGAGGATCTTGATTTGGATTTACAGGGATAGGCATCACTCGAACATGATGTTTAGCTGAATGCAGATCCTGATCCACTTGTACTAGCCTCAGCCTCATAGCCAACAAGTCCTCCAGTTGCATGCGCTTCCTCTGCTTAGCCACGACAAAAGCACAGCCGCATATTTCGTCTATCTCAGCTTGCATCTGCTACACAGCCTGTTAGTGCTACCACTTCTACAGTTGTAGTCGGAGATGATGATGAGGAGGAGCCATGGGGCCCCCTGTCTGACTTTGATGATGATCCAGAGATTGATCCACATGATCTTGGCTCCTCTGGCAGTAGCTACTAGCCAGTAGTACTGGTCATAGTTTACGTTTGTTGTAGAGGCCATTTCTAGCCTCCTTGGTTATGTGTTTTTGTTTTGATCATGTATGTATTGGACAATGCACTGGGTGCCATTTTGATATAATGGATATATTCATGAGCCTACTTTGATCATATATTGTCTTCCATCTATATTCTAATGCTGTGTGTTTGGAAACATGAATGAAAATATTTAAAATTATGTTTTTCTATAAAAAAAAAAAAATATTTAATGTATTTTTTATAACGACCGAGTCATTGAAATCGAGTCGGTTGAGTCGGAGTTGGAGTCGACCCTCGGCAGAGTCAGTGTTGAAGTCCGAGTTTTAAAACATTGGTTCACCTTCCCCTACGATTGATGAGATATGCATAGGATGAGTGGTTAACCTTCTCTTGGCATATGAGTAGGATGAGTGGTTCACCTTCTTCTGTGGATACCCCTGCGAGAGATGCATACCCCTGTGAGAGATGCATATAGGCATCTGCAGGTTGTTATGTGTGGACATGTCAGTGGGACATGATTCATCCTTTCTCCACATGTAGGATGCTCATTCCTTACGATTGATGGTTGACATGTTGATGGGATGTGGTTCATCCTTTCCCCATGTGTAGGCTCCTTCCTACGGTTGATGGTTAGCATGCATGTAGGACGTGGTTCATCCTTCCCCCACTCTTTGTGGTTTGCATGCGTGTAGGATGTGGTTTATCCTTTCCATACGTATGATTGTGACGTGTGACTATAGGATATCGTTTATCCTTTCCCTACATATGATTGTGACTTGTTATTGTAGGATGTGGTTCATCCTTTTCCTACGTGTGGCTGTGAACAGGATGTCATTTATTCTTTCCCTACTATTGCCCTAGTGTTATCCTACCCATGTGGTCTGGGAGACCTAGGAAGTACCTTTCATCTAGTCAATGAGTTGGGAAAAGTGGATAGGAACCATAGCACTACCGATGGACGCATTGTGTACTGTCGTACTTCCTATGTCTAGGATGAGTGATGTTTTGATCACCTGGTATCAAGTCTTGGTTATGTGGAATTACTTTTGTCAATAGAGAGTGGCAAGGTCTTATGACTCACTCTCGACCAATTATTCTTCTTTATTGATATCAATGTTTAGTAGACTTGAGACGAGTTGCAGAGATGGTACATATTGATAGGGTGGCATGATGATCAATGATCAAATATTGGTAGGTGGAATTATCCCTAGTTGAGAGGGAGTGTTAAAATTAGCAACTAGGGTCAAATTCCACTTTGGACGACTCATATGATGGAGATGATTATTGCAATAAATTCCTCTTTTCGAGAGGACCAAAATCAACCTCAAGATCACCAAAATTGGATAAGGGAAAATATATTTTTGAATACAAACCCGCTCATGAGTAACTCACCAAGGTTCGGTCTGGGGTAAATTAACCAAGTTAAACCCCTCTCCAACTACTATAAAAGGAAGTGACCTCTATCCTCATTAGACACTTCAATATCTCATTCTTATCCTCTCTAAAATAGTCGTAGAAGAAGAATATCTCTAGCGAAGATGATGAGGGCAAGGTTGGCATCATTTTAGTCATCTCCAAGGGCCGAGTTCCATAGGCAGGAGGCTGAGATTGATTTGAGAAAGTATGGGCATATTTGTGAATTGTTTTGGGCTCTTTTATCTTCATTACAGTTCCAAATTTGAGCAGAGAGGAGCCACATCTGTTGAGGGTTGTTTTGGTGATGTTTTGGGACTATTTCAGGTGGAGTCTTTCTCCTAGCAGTACGCCTCATTATTCAGGAGCACTTCCAAGAGAGCCACAGGCCTTATCTTCCTTAGATTAAGAGGTTGTGTGATTGATTGTGGCTACAAAAGGGCCGAAGACCTAATCTCCTTCTACTTGGAGGCCATGAGGAATATTAGAGGGTTGGAAATAGCCTTGGACAGTTGAGGAATGTGGGCAGACTAGCTTGAAGGGAGGCCACAGCCAAAGAAGGAGTCCAAGTGCAGTGGAAGAGGGTTGTAGCAACTTATCAACAAGCCTAACCAGATAACCAGAAAATAGAAGCCTTTACCGCAGTATGATGCGAATGCTTGAGGGTACTATTTGTATACTCCAGATTTGCAATTTTGAGCCATCTATTTATCTAAGGAGCAGTGATATTGATCTTCAAAATTGGCAAGCTAATTTTGACCTTGAATTATTGTACTCTCTCTCTGAGCATTTGATATTAATAATAAGAAGAATTGATCAAGGGTTTTCCCCATCTTGGGGTTTTTCCCTAGCTTGTGCCATATCCTTGTGTTCTCTTGTCTTGGCTTGCCTTCTTCATTTATCATTTATGTTCTTTCTTCTATTACTGTCGATATGATGATGATTTATGTAAATAAAATGAATTGATAAATGGGCTATATGAAATGTTGAAGTAAATGTCCTAACTCCTAAGGAAAGAGCATGTTAACCAAAATTAACATGGTATCAGAGCTAGGTAAGGACAAGCCCAAGCAAGGGAAGGAATGCAATCACAAGGGAAGTTATCAAGTTTCCATCAAGCAAGGGACTATTAGAATTCAAGTTTGGGTATATTTCAGAGCTTGCATCAGGTGCTTGCTTGAATTCAAGTTTGGATGAGTTGGGCATCGGGTGGTTAGAACTCCAGGGGAGGCATCGTTAATATAGCCTTTGCTATCTTTCCCAAGGTTTCTCTCTCACAACCTACACTAGAGACTAGCTTCAAAATAGTTGAGAGGAAGGATTTATTTAGTTGGGCATATAATTTAAAATAAACAAAGACCTTGCATTTCACTTAGATTTTAATTGTTGCAGTTCATATAGGGTAGTTAAGCTCCCTAAAGTAGCAACTGTTCATTCGGTGGCTTGGTCCATATTTCACGTAAAGAAAGTATTTTGACTCCATTTAAAGCACAGATCTTTCACGATATTCTAATCAAATCACTAAACTAGCTAAATTAACCAAGTTGCTAGTCCACTCAGTTGTGTCCCCTGGACTTGTCAGTTGTCGACTGGTCTTGCATCTTCACATTTCATAGGGACTACCTCGCATAGCTTGTTGTAGGGAGACAACTAGAACAGAGAGGGTGATGATCAGAGTGACAATCCCTATCCTAAACGTTGTCACATCTTACTTGTACAATTTGGGCAACAACACATTCCATAGCCGCGCAAATTTCAAGAAAAATTAACTCTTGAATCAACTACAAACCAACCCATGAAATTCTAAAAGTAAACCCTTTAACCAACTCCAAATCAACCCTTCAATCAACTCTACAGATCATCTTAAGAAACTCAACTCAAAACTCCAATTGTGGGAATTAATTGTGGAGGGTGGGGACCTCTTTAAATATCATTTTGGGGATTAGGGTTAGGTTTTTTTTATTTTATTTTTATTTTTTCTCTTCTTTTTTTTTAAATTTAAAAAATATATATTTAAGTTGAAGTGGTCTCCATCATTGGTTGTATGGTTCCATATAGAATTGGCTCGATTTGACATTTACAATTAGTTCCATATGGAACTGGCTTTTTCTAGCTTGAAACTTTAATCAAAATGGTATACCCCCAGAACCTAAAACAATGCGAGACATGCAAGACACGCATAGAGATTTCAATGAATATTCAATGAATTGATTGAGCAACAATACTCAATAATAATACAGAGATATTTACAAAGATAGAAACATCAAATTTCTATGTAAAGAATCAGTTTCATCTAAGAAAATGCTAAAGGAAGAAAATTAGCAACAACTAAAATAGAATGAGCATTAAACTAAAATAGTATTATTCTAATACCCTCCCTTAATGCTCAATCTATTTACAACACCAATAGATCCCCTGAATTTGACAAACTTATTAGGACCAAGAGGCTTGGTGAAGATGTCTGCGGGCTGCTCTGTTCTGGGAACATATCTCAACTGAACGGATCCATCTTCAACAAGCTGGCGAATGTAGTGGCAATGAGTTTCCACATGTTTTGTTCGTTCATGAAAGACGGGATTTTTGGCAAGTTTGAGCACTCCCTGATTATCACAAAACAAGGGAGTAGGACCTGTCTGGGAAACATGCATATCTGCAAGCATACGTCGAAGCCAAACTGCCTCACAGGATGCCTTAACTGCTCCCTGATACTCTGCTTTTGTTGAGGAGAGAGCCACGGCTTGCTGCTTCTTACTAGTCTAGGTGATAGCACCAGATCTTAGACTAAACACATACCCAGTTGTAGATTTACGATCATCAACTGAACCGGCCCAGTCAGAATCTATGTAACCACTGAGTATAGGATCGGAACTGCAAGTGTATAGGAGTCCATAATCACAAGTGCCATGCATAGATTGTAGCACACACTTTGCTGCTATCCAATGATCAGCTTTAGGAGCTGACATGAAGCGGGAAATGTAGCTCACTGCAAAACTGATGTCTGGTCTGGTGGCAATAAGGTAGATGAGACTGCCCACTAATTTCCTGAATAAAGTTTCATCCACAGGGAGAGAGGATGACTGAGCAGAAAGTTTGAGCCCTGGTTCCATAGGAGTCGTGGCTGGTTTGCAATCCTGCATTCCGAACCTGTCCACAAGATTTTTGGCATACTTGGACTGAGAGAGAAAGATGTGATTCTCAGTCTGCCAAACTTCAACCCCCAGAGAGTAGTGAAGAAGTCCCAAGTCTATCATATCAAAGGTTCTGCACAAGTCTTGTTTGATCCCATGGATCAAATGTGCAGCGCTGCCAATAATGATAAGGTCATCTACATAGACAACCACAAACAAGATATCATCACCAGTATGCTTGATATACAGATTTGCATTAGATGGGCTCCGCTGAAAGCCATGATCTGTCAGGTACTGATCAATTTTCATGTACCAAGCCCGAGGAGCTTGTTTCAATCCATAGAGAGCTTTAGCTAATCTACACACTTTCTGTTCTTGACCAGCAATCTTAAATCCTGGAGGTTGTGTCATGTAGACTTCTCCCTGTAAGTCACCATTTAGGAAAGCACTTTTTACATCCATCTGATGAACTTTCCATTTGAACTGAGCTACTAGGGAAAGGACAAGACGTAAGGTACTCATCTTGGCTGTAGGGGCAAAAGTCTCCTCATAGTCAATGCCTTTCTTCTGTGAGAATCCTCGAGCCACAAGATGAGCTTTATACTTGTCTAGAGTTCCATCGGCTTTGTATTTCACTTTATATACACATTTGCAGCTAATGGGCTTTTTCCCTTCAAGAAGATCAAAAAGGGTCCATGTGTGATTTTTCTGAAGACTCTGGAATTCAGCGTCCATAGCCTGTTCCCATTCAGATGTACCCTTAGCCTCTGAGTAAGTTTGAGGCTCAAAGATACTGTGTAGATTAGCCATAAGAGCAAAGTTTACTGTAGACTGTTGTTTGCTCTTATGTCTAGAAGTTCGTCCTTCAAGGAGTTCATCATCCCTGAGATCACCAATGGTTTTAGCCCACCATTTTAGCCGAAGAGTAGAGGAACCAATATCAGGAGGAGAAGAAGGTTCAAGAGCAATAGGAGCAGCAAGAGAAGGGTTATTTTCCGGAGGAAGCTCAGGCAGTGTATTATCAAACACTGATGCTGCATCATCCCTCCCATCAGGGGGACCTATCGGAAGAAGAACATTGTGAGGCTGATCCGTAGAACACTGCTCAGAAGAAGAAGACTGAAAGAATCCTCTGTCTTCATCAAATACCACATCCCGACTGAAGCTAAGACGACCAATGGCAATATCTATGAGTCTATAGGCCTTGTGATGATCACTGTACCCTGTCATCATGAGTTTCTGGCTCTTGGAATCCAACTTAGAGCGCTTAGCGGCTGGAATCCAAACATATGCAATTGCGTCGAATACTTTGAGGTCACTGATCTTAGGCTTACGGCCAGACCACACCTCTTCGGGAGTCTTCCCTTTAACAGCCTGAGTGGGTGATCTGTGAAGAAGATAAACAACAGTAAAGACTGCTTCAGCCCAGAATTTGTTTGGAACATTCTTGTGCTGTAACATGGAGCGAGCCATTTCAACAACCGTGCAGTTGCGGCGTTCAACAACACTGTTCTGCTGAGGAGTGTAGGGTGTAGTGAACTGGCGTTTTATACCATGAGTATCACAGAAGTTGGAAAAAGCAGAAGAACAAAATTCCCCCCCCCGTTATCTGTCCTAAGAGTCATGATATTACAGCTAGACTCTTTTTCAACTAAGGTCTTAAACTTCTGAAATATACTAAATGCATCAGATTTATATTTTAGAAAATATACCCACATCTTTCTACTGAAATCATCTACAATAAGCAAGAAATATTTGCAAGTAGTGATAGAAGATGTATTCATAGGACCACAAATATCAACATGAATTAACTAGAGTACCTTAGATGCGCGCCAGGATTCTCCATTCGTGAATGAAGATCGATGTTGTTTGCCAGCTTGACAAGCGTCGCATACGCCCAACTGCTGAGTCTGAATATCAGGTAAACCTGACACAAGTCCTTCCCGAGAAAGCTGAGAGAGATACTGCATGTTGAGGTGACCATATCGCTGATGCCATAGAGTGCTGAAGGGAGAAACACGAGCTGCTAGAGCCACTTCTGGAGAATCACCAGTGTCAAGAAGCCTGTATAAACCATGATCTTCTAGGCCAACAGCAACTATAAGACTAGTCTCCTTGTCGATAATAGAGCATTTGTGCGCTCTGAACACTACATCAAGCTGAGGAGAGTTCCTCATAATCTGACTGACAGACAGCAGATTTATTTCCATACCAGGAACATAGTATACATTTAGGAAGATGAGTGTGCGGCCACCAGACTGGATTTGAACTGTACCTCTGCCAACCACTGTGTATTGTTCACCTCCGCCAAATACCACAGAATCACTGAAAGGTGAGAAGTCAATAAACCAGTCACGCCTGCGAGAGAAATGGCGTGATGCACCAAAGTCAATGTACCAGGCAGAAGATGGAACATGATCTGAAGACCTTTTAGTCATAAAGGCGTAAAAGGCAGAATCTGTCTGCTTGGAATGTTCTGCAACATTCGTTGTCTGATGGAGCCCTCCCTGTTTCTTCTGTTCAGAAGCAATCCTCTGTCGGCAATCTTTCTTCATGTGGCCAAACTTGTGACAGTAATTACACTGCACATTTTTCTTTCTAGCAGGATCAAAAGACTGAGAAGAACCTTTCTGCTGAAAGCACTGAGAGGATTGATATTTGGCAGCAAAAGCATTTTCTGAGGAGGCTGATGCTGTACTACTACCAAACTGTTGTTTCCAACAATCCTGCTACATGAGTTTGGTGCATAACTCTGGAAACTTCAGATCAACATTAGTGGCGGTAATGCTGAGTGTTTCTATGAAGTTCTCATAAGATTTTGGTAGACTTTTCAGAGTGATGACTACCATATCTTCTTCCTCCATGGTGCGACCTATGGCTTCGAGCTGATCTCGAATGTCTTTAATCATGTTGAGATGTTCCTGTAAAGACATATGTTCGTCCATCATGATGGAGAACAACTAATTTTTGAGAAAGAAAGCTCTGCTCTTGTCAGATGTCTCGTGCAGTTCTTTCAACTGTTGCCAGATCTCGGCAGCTGTCTTGCCAAAAGAAATCTGCGGTAACTGATCATCAGCCACAGAGAGCTTGAGAAGCATAACAGCCTCTCGATTTCGATCATCAAATTTATCTTGATCGGTACCAACTGTACCAGGACGAAGCTCTTTGCGCAAAACGAGCTAATCAAGGCGCCTGTATTCAAAAATGGTCAACATTCTTTGTTTCCAAATGTTATAATTGCTACCATTAAAGCGTTGATTTCCTTCTAACATCAGATTGGTGAGTGAGGCCATTTGACGTTTCCAAGACAATAAAGAAGTCTGGGACAAATTTCAATGCAGATGTCAACTGAACAAAGTTGCACAAATTTCAGTTGCACAAATTTCAATGCAGAAGTCTGGCACAAAGATGCTTTATACGCACATCATAAAGAGGATAAATGCATGCGTTTGAGCTCACTGTATCACGCCAAAAAAAAACAGTCACGTAAAAAAAAAAAATTCACATCCCCTCCTTAAAAAAACAGTCACGTAAAAAAAATTCACGTCCCCTCCTTGATTAGAACTTCGGATTACGGGATGACTGTAACTGTAAAAAACGGTGTTTAAGAGTGGTCACTGCAATCGTAATACACTGAAACCTGAGACGAGCCGAGCCGAGCCGCCGTAAACCGTGCAATTCTACGCTCAGTGCGCAAAATGCGACGAATTGTTTTTCAAACCCTAGCCTGCATCGATCCAAAGGCTTCCTGGAACTCAATCACTAAGCAAACACAGCCCAAATGGAGCTCAGAAAGACCCTTGAGGAAGCATGAACAAGGTTTACTGTGTATCGACCATAATGTATTATTCGGTAGCCCTTTGCTCAATTCTACCCATAAATCCAGCGATATCTTTGCTCGAACTTCCAATTTGAGCTCCTTGGGAGCGTAGTGGGCTACAAAAGTAGTTTCAGAAATACCGCTCACAGGGCCGCTGACTATATACCCCTCGGTGGGGTGCAAATTTCCGCCGCTGGGATTGACCCTGAGAGACCAAGTGGAGTAACCGGTGGTTTTCCAGGCCGAAAGCGCAAGGTTGTCATATAAGAACTGAGAAATGGTTCCCGCCAGAAAATTGAACGCGCGAAGTTTCTTTGACGCATGGAAATTTTGACGTGCCAGGAAACCTCACACGCAGCCGCCGTTATGGAGCACCAGCGTTACTGGCTACTGTTGAGGCTTTGCGAAAATGTCTTTGATTGCGAATGAAGAGTTTCAACACATTCTTCGTGTCCTCAACACCAATGTTGATGGGCGACAGAAGATTATGTTTGCCCTGACTTCTATCAAGGGAATTGGTCGGCATTTGGCCAACCTTGTATGCAAGAAGGCCGATGTTGATATGAACAAGAGGGCTAGTGAACTTTCTGCACTTGCGCTTGAGAACCTGATGATAATTGTCGCGAATCCTAAACAATTCAAGATCCCAGATTGGTTTTTAAACAGACAGAAAGATATCAAGGATGGCTGAACCACTCAGGTGGTATCCAATGGTCTTGACATGAAACTCAGGGATGGCTTGGAACGCTTGAAGAAGATCAAGAACCACCGTGGTCTTCATCACTACTGGGGCCTTCGGGTGCGTGGACAACACACAAAAACCACTGGTCGCAGGGCAGGGTAATAGTGAAACCCAAAACAGAGCCCACGCTCGACTCAACAAGTGACAACGTCAAATAAAACGGAGAATCCACTTCCGTATCGAGATAGACAACTGTAAGCTTTTATCACATTGAGCAAAGCCGAAGCTAAGACTCAGTGAAGGCTATCTGGCTTACAAAGGGCTCGACCTTAGAAAGGAATGACAAAAAGAACTCAAGAGATTAGGATGCAGAGAGAATAACTGCTCGAGAAATCTCTTTTTCTGGCTCTGATACCATAAAATAGTGCGAGACACACATATAGATTTCAATGAATATTCAATGAATTGATTGAGCAACAATACTGAATAATAATACAGAGATATTTACAAAGATAGAAACATCAAGTTTCTATGTAAAGAATCAGTTTCATCTAAGAAACTGCTAAAGGAAGAAAATTAGTAACAGCTAAAAGAATGAGCATTAAACTAAAATAGTATTATTCTAATAAAAGTCTCAGCCTACTCTGCTCTACTAGAGCCGAATTTCGGCCTCCTACTAAACTCAGAAAACCCGGACCCATTGGTAGATATGCCCAAAAATTCATCACACATGCAAAGTCAACAAAGAGAGAATGTCATGAGTGCGAGATCAAACTTGGAGAGAGAAATGCTTCTTCTTGTCTTCATCCTTTTTGTTATGTTTCTCCTTCACTTAGATCAGAAAATGTTATTGCTTGAGGTCGAATAGTGTCAAGGAGAGGAGGCCGAATGAAATTTATATATTTTTCAAAGGAGGTCGAGTGGGTGCCACAATAGGGCTGGGCCAACTACCAAGTGGAGGCCGAATTGACTTCTTTAATGCCAAAATATTTGAAATCAAAAATTCAAATTCTTTCTTTTGAAAAAGACATGAAGAACATGTCTTGAAATTTATCAATACATATATTTGAAGGGCTAATTTATACAATATGAAGACCGACCATAGCTACAAAAATCCAACAGTTGTTGGTTGTAGTTACTCTGCACAAACCTATTTCACTATGGTGCTTGTGAGAGTTCATTTTTATCTTAGTAATGTTGATCTTCCTTTTTATGCTAGTTAAAATAGAAAGATACTTTTGACCTTCTAGATTAGGGTTAATAACCTGTTATAGTATTTTAATTTTCTTTTATCTTCTAATTCTTTATCACACCAAAATTTCTCCTTAAACTTATATGTAATAATACTTTTAATGGTATCAAAATTCTACAAAATGAGTTCCTCCTTTATTCTCCAATTATTTTGCCAAGAATTGGCCATTTTATGCCAACCTCTCTTGAGGCAAAACTGACTTTAAATAGAGTTTGAAGCAATCACAGGAAGCCTCTTTTCTTTCATGTTGTTTATCTTGCGTTTGTACATTCAATACCTAGTCATAACCATACTCTAAATGGGGGGAAGACATGCTTTTATGACAAGGATAGGATAGAGCATATGTTTTAATTTTAAGATCAGAAATTAAAACACTTTTGTATTTGTTCCATCTTTCTCCGTGATTCTCTAGAGATACTATAGCTCCAAGCTTCACATCCATCTAAGATAATAGGAATGATGACAATCTCAAAGAGTTTCTTTTTTGCCCACAACTAGAAGTCAACTGGTTTACAATTGCCTTCAAAACCAAAGTAGACATTCCACCCTCAGTTATAGCTAGCAGTTATACTGAAAGCCTTTAGTACTCAAAATGCATATTGAAGAATATAATCTTGCATTCAATCATCCTTTTCCCAAAAGCAATGTAGAAGAGCTGAAAATTGAAATGGCAACCACGTAATTTGTTCTTGCAAACACATGAAATAATGAAATATTTTTTGAAACAAATACGGCTATCACCAGACTGGTACATACATTTACAGTTAATGGTATTGTTGCTTACAACACGCTTCTAGTCCTCACCAAGTAACCTCAACAATGCTCTGAAACAGTTAGATCTTGGAAAGATAAGGAATCATCAAAAATAACTCAAATATTTGTAATAAAGATCATATTTACTCTCATCCCAAAATTTGAGTTCCTTCTATTGGGATAAATAGTAGGAATCTAGTAGATGGAAATTTTGAGAAAAGTAAATCAATATATTCTACAATTGTTTGATAAATGAATAAATACAATAAGCATATTCTTGCCACCAAAACTTGATCTGAATGAACCACACCTCTCTTATTGGGAAGCCAGGCAAAGGCATTAAGAAACTAGCTGGATATGGATAGTCCACCATAGCAAGGTTACTGTATGCTGAGCTTAACCAGTCTTGTACTTCCTCTGTGCTTTTGAGATCCCTGTAAAGTATATTCCTTGGCTTTTTAAGAACAACAAAATGAACCAGACCACACAAAAATAAGTCAAGTGCTAAATTCCTCATGACATCACCTGCACATGCGAAACTTCTTGCTAAGATTTTGTAACCCTTCATCTCTTTCACCATATGTCTCCAATGCTTTCCATGATTGCTGTATCACCTTGAAACAGTTCTCACTTTCCCGCTGCACAATAGAGGATAGAAGAACACATCGTTAGCCACTGTTTTCTCAAATCATCCAATTAGTTGTACCTTCTATACAGATTCAATTTAAATTCTTCAGAAGACACCATTTCCCTTTCCTGGCCCTAAAAGAACTAGAACGAATATTTGCCAAGGAAAGCTTAACATTAAATTTCCAGAAAAAATAAAATAAGATAAAATTCCAAGACAAGTTTACTAAAAGAAAAGTTCAAAATGAATTGTGTGCAGCTAGGTATGGACCTTGAAATCATTCGAAACAAGACTGTAGAATGTATCAGATGGTACAATGTCTTCAAACTGCAATATTGGAGCAGATGAAGCTAGGGCACCTATTGCAATATGTGGATATTTCAACCTCATCCAAGCAGCTAACACTGCACAGGAAATACAAAATAGATTCTAAATTATACTATATAAAAGATAACTAATTACAAGAAAGGAGCAAATCCATGGTCAATACCTTTTTTTAAGTTTTAAAGTAGACGTAACAAGAAAAGGTTATAAATTTTAATTTAAAAAAGATGTTCTTAGGCATTGAAATCTGCATGAAGCACCATTCTTAATACTTACTTCCACCGTAAGAACCACCAAACAAGACAACTGGACAAGCCTCAGCAGATAGGTTCTTTTTTAGGTCTACTATCAAAGTTGCAAAATCAGCCAGTGCTTGCTCAGCTGTGAGATAAGATAGTGAATCTCCGTCCTTGTAGGCCACACTCTGATTGCCATAGGGCATAGACTCTCCATAGTAACGGTGCTGAGATGCAGCAAAAGATAGTTAAATCCATTCTTTACATCGAAATTTTGAATACAAAAGATCTTCATATAATACAAATCCTAATGCAAGAACAACACAGAAAATAACTTTTGTAAGATGTATGAAAATATTAATTCCTAAAACTGTCTCAATTAGCGCAAGAAAATTGCTGTCTCAGCTCAATTAAAACTCAAACTTTTGGTAACAGTAAAATCTCCTTAGTTATTTTGGTTTTTTAAAAAATGCATTATGCAACTTATATTACTTCATGTAAGCACTAGAGTTACAACAGATAGACATTTCTGATCCAGCAGTAGATATCATCCTGGAAGGATATTGGACACATGCACTTTGATGGTGTTTAATGAAAGCATCTGGACCTGCCAGTGTTGGTGGTCATCTCAGAAATAGTTTTTTTATTCACCTGCATCATCATGTGAGGTATAAGACTAAAGATAATTTTAGTGAAGTCATGCCTTTGATTCAAGGTCTTAAGCTCACAAAGCATAATAAGGGTATCCAAACTCCTCATGCCAGGAGACTCAAAGCTGGTTGTGGAGGCTATTAAAGGTAATATCAAGTTACATCACATGGGATTCCAGAATCTTATTTAGAAGAGTAAGTTAGTGATGAATTCCTTTGAAATCACCAGTGTCCAGCATATAAGCAGGGAAAAAAATTAGAAAGCAGCTTCAGCAAAGGCCACCATCTACTTCCATTCTAATCAAGTGGAGATCTGGTATAATAAGAGTCCTCCAATACCTGTAGTTCTGTTAACAATTGATTTTTGCATGTTTGTTTACAATATTGAAACAGTTGTTAATTAGACAGTTGTAGTCAGAAAGAACTTTGTTGGATCACTACAATAAACTAACAGACTCAGAGAATGTTGGGAGATTATACCTTGTATGGCTGAGATATAAGCAGTTGTGAATCGCATGTAAATATTCATTTTTTGTGATACTATGATTCATTATCTTTGAAAAAAGCAGTTCAAGAGCAAAACTTTTCACGTTTAGTCAGTCCCCTTCTAAATAATAAAACAATTCGATGATAAGTTATTATGTTTATTGATTTAGGCACTTTCAATTAGACATGATGGAAAAACAAGAAACTGTCTAATGTTACAAGCTTAGGTAAGTGCCTGTTACTGCAAAATCTAACATGCCAGTGCAAAGCCTCACTAAGCAATATAGATTGAGAGCAACAATGGGATAGTTACCACTGTCACCTCAGCAACTACACCCCTCATTTTTGTAG
Organism: Pinus taeda; assembly: GCA_000404065.3. NCBI lineage: Eukaryota > Viridiplantae > Streptophyta > Pinopsida > Pinales > Pinaceae > Pinus > Pinus taeda. Next base: position 26,812 of record APFE030351055.1, read on the forward strand.
TTGGATACAATCCCCATAAGCGAAGCTTCCCCTATGAATCTTGGGGATTAAATAACCCAAATGGTCTTAAGCTAAATACCCCCTAATGGTTCTAGTATCTACAACAAGATTCACACCAGGAAAAGTATGCAATGATTAGGGTTTCCAATGATTTAAGGTATATTCCAAGAAAGCGAGTTCAAAGAATCCTATGGCTAAATCTAGAGGACTTAATGTGACCTAAAGAGGCTCAAATAGGTTCCTAAACACATGCAATCAGGAAGTTACACTTTGTTATTGTAAATTACGGTTTTAATCAGCAATTTATAGCAAGTGAATACTTTATAGCAACAATAAGGAAACAGCTCCAACATCTATGATAAACAAGTGTAAAATTAGGGTTAATCAATGAATAAACAAGAGAATAAATTAAAGCAAAATTTTCAACGGCTGAGAACACATATAACAAGAATAGAAACCCTAGATGTCAGCCCTAATTTATGGCAGAAAGATGCATGTAAAATGATATTTTCACTTTTCCGTTGAATCCATGCAAGTCCTAACCCAAGGAAAATAAGGTTTAAGACAAATAATGCTGAAAAATAATGATTTTGTTGTAACCTAACCCTAATTTACCTTGGAAAACATAAAATGTAAAAAAATTGGGTTTATTTTATTTATTTATGGGATTGACACAAAAGATGAGACTAGTGCCTTTCTCAATCAAGAGCTAATGGAGTCTATGAGTGAATAAATCTATGGAGGAGGATCAATGGAAGCGAATTCAAGGAGAATGAGAAAGACAAACTTGAGTTCCTCAATCCCTTAAACCCTAGTGTCCTATCTTCTTTGGAGATTGCAAGGAAGGAAGTTAAACCTAAGTTCCTCAATACTACAATAGACAGTTGATGAAAATATTAAGGAGATTTTAGAGCCATAAAACATCAACAAAACTTTAGTGAAAATTTCATCAAACCCTAATCCATCAACAAGTACCAGAAGGAAGATGACTTACATGAAAGTAGCACATATTAACAAATAATCACCAACAATCATCCAAGAGAGAGAACCATCCAACGAAATATCCTTCCCAACAGATTTCACTCAACTAGTGCTCCATAGTGCACAAGAGAAATTATACTATCTAGTGTGCTTTGATCTCCAAATGTGACTGTTGACCACTTAAGTACACTTGAAGACTCCATGCCCAAATATATTTTAGAGCATTCTTGCACTTACAGAGTTTCAGATTTCATCATGGCTTCCAAGCCCTTTCTTCTCTTTCTTTTTCTCCATTGTACTCAGATTTTGCAATCCCACAGGGATACTGTAAATGTGATGCTAGCTTGATGAAATAAAGCCATGTAACAAAGCTTAGGATTTTGCTATCAAGTGAGTTCACTCTAGGGAGATTTTTCACTTAATCAATTATTTGTGCTTTTCAGCGCTTGATAATTAATAGAGTTCTCTCTCCCAGATATACCCCCAAGATGGAATGCGACTTGATGGTAAGGCCTTAAGTGAGTCCTAATGTCTAGAGTCAATGTATATTACCATGGTAAATCACTTGTAAAATTTCGCGGGATTTGATTAGGTCTAGGTGTCATTTTTTAAATTATTAAAATTTCTCGTAGGGCGGATGGGATTTTTAATAAAAAAATTATATAGATTGTAATAAATGATGTCTACAGAAGTTGTAGGGGGTATGAAGAGTCAAAATTGGAGCTCTACTCAAATTTCTACTTAGACACACTTTGAGGAGTGAAAAATCACTTATACACCCCAAAAACCCTATTTTTCCTAAGTTTAGTGGGAAAATGAGAAATAAATAACCGAGAAAATAAAAAATGGAGAAAAATAAAAATTCTCATGCCAAATGTTGATTTGGGGTAGCATCGGATGTGCTCTGGCAATGAAAATTGGTGGAGAGGCTAAAACAATGTTTTAAAACTCCGACTCCGACTCCGACTTGGCCGAGGGTCGACTCTGACTCCGACTCCGACTCAGTATCGACTCGGTCGGCTCGATTTCAATGACTCGATTGTTGTAAAAAATACATTAAATATTTATTTTTTATAAAAACACATAATTTTAAAGATTTTCATTCATGTTTCCAAACACACAGCATTAGAATATAGATAGAAGACAACATATGATCAAAGTAGGCTCATGGATATATCCATTATATCAAAATGGCACCCAGTGCACTATCCAATACATACACAATGATGATATAGAGATCAAAACAAAAACACATAACCAAGGAGGCTATAAATGGCCTCTAGAACAAAAGTCTATGACCAGTACTACTGGTTACTGCTAGAGTTGCCAACATCATCTGGCTCAGTGTTACTTGGGAGTGGGAGCGAAAGTGGGGAGCGAGAGCAAAAACAAGAGCGGGAGCGACAACCAATGTCAATAAAATCAAGGTACATAGAGGGAGCGACAACCAATGTCAATAAAATCAAGGTACATAGAGGGATTGGTACTCTTGATTAAATGCGAGTTCCATACCCTAAAACATGACAAAATTCAATGGAAACATTGCAATCCCCCAATCCTGAAAAATTGATAAGTCTGTTGGATTTTGAATGAATCTAAAATTCTAATTTCTCCATATGAAATACAATAAGGTCGGAACCACTCTCAAAGATCCTGAGTCATTTCATGGTAATGTTAAAAATTTAAGTAAAAGGATGAAAATGAAGATTAAGGAAAATGTCACTTTTAATTTAAGAATTTAACATTACCATGAAATTTGAATAGCATATCAATACTAGGAGAGGGGAATGGACCCCAAAGACCAAAAAACCAATTAATAAAACCATTTGGAGTCCCCCACACTCAGAAAAAACATAAAAAAATAATAAAAAATTGTGTTTTTGGGGTTTACTGGCCGCATGAAGTGACCCGGCCGAGTCGGCCAAGTTAAGACTAACCCGGCCGAGTCAGTCTTTACTCGGTCAACCAAACCAGTTCGACGGCCGAGTGGCAAATTTTTTAACCAGATCGAACCAACTCGGCCGAGTCAGTTCCGAACCGGCCGGCTTTTAAAACACTGGGCTAAAACGCATGAGATCACCAAGACCCAAAAATGGTTTGGGGAAATTCCACCCGGTTAGAGAGATATTAAAATAATTAATATTTTTAATGGGGTTCCTAAGTCTAAACTTAAGAAAATTAAAATATTAATGGGTATTAATATAAAACTGGGCGAGAATGCTCTAAATGACATGGAACAAGCCAAATCTAATCGTAGTTGTTGATTAGAGATTTGATCTCGGTCGTTGAAGACTCAACGGGAAAAGTATAAGAGGAGGCTTGAGGGTCAATTGGAGACACACCAAGATTGATCAGTCAGTTCAACTTTCTGGAGTGGGGTTTGCTGAGAAAATTCGAACAAGTGATCTGAGTTGCAACAAGGGCCAGTGAGTACATAGCAGAGAGGCAAAGATAGTGCCAGAAGGCCAGCGCAGTGACTGAAGAGGCTACGCACTACGCAGTGACTGAGGATGCTACGCAGAGGAAGCAGGAACTAAGCAAAGGCAGCTGGAGCTGCGCAGAGGCTGAGGGGCCTACGTGGGTGACACAGAAAGCCAGAGAGCTGATGCATAAAGGCAGAAGGTTGACGCTCCAGAGCTAAGCAGAGACTAGCAGGGCTAACGCAAAGCCTTGGAGAAGCACCAGAAGGATTTTCGTGGGACAGACTAGTGCTGAGAAGCTGAATATCTACTTCCGAGAAGAGGTATTACTGGCGTGTAGAAATCTCTGTTGGGTGAGCCAGTTTGGCACCTGAATAGTACTCAAGAAATATGCATAATAAGAAAACCTCATAATTATTGCACCAGTTTTTCCGCATTGGGTTTTTTTGCTGACAATTTGTCCAAAAATAGCAGTGTCCCTTGTGTGTTTGTCTATTACTTTAGTTGATGATCTGTATATGAGTTGAGACTGCATTTGTGTTTATGTTCATTATTTATATGGATAAATAACTTGTTAAGGGATAAAACAAGTAGGTGAAATAAACCAGATAATGCAGTAGGAATTTCTGACGTGTCAGACTTAGATATTTCAACATGGCATCAGAGCATTGGAGATCACACGAGGACTGAAGGCACCAACATAATTAGAAATATTTGCAGCAGTAGTAGTTGTCCCAAGAGACAGAGCTGCTCCTAAGATGAAAGCAGCAGAGGAGTGACGCAGAGGGCCTGCGTCATCATTTCGAGCCAGAGAGAGGCCCTGCGCAGAGGCAAAGAAAGGTAGAAGAGGCTCACGAAGAGCCACGTCATCCTACTCAGTCAGGTAGGCTTGATGCAGTTGGCCAGAGGAGTGATTCAGCCTTTGTCGGGATTGCGCAGAGCTAGAAGGCTCAGTTTCTTTAGTTGTTGGGGCATAGGGAGCTGTGGGCAGATTATGGATTAGGAAGCTGGTGGGGTGTTGTTGTCGAAGCAGAACAGTACCTAAGGGGAAAGAACCAAGGTAGAGGGAGTCGTTGCCCTGACAAATTTCTAGCCAAGAAATCCGGTTCCGAGTTGAAGTTGCAAAGAGGATCGGAGAGGAGTGGATCGACAGTTGGCAGGAAGATTTCCAGCAGGGAAATCAAGACTTAGATGGGGATTTCCAGGAGGGCAGTCGAATCTCAGAGGGAGACCAGAAGGAGGAGCGGAGATGGCAATGAACAAACTGAAGGATCAAGACAGGTTGGAGGAGGCCTCCAACTTTGTCATCTGGAAGGCCAGGATCCTATCTGTTCTGTATAGAGATCACATCAAGGGCTTCGCCTTGAGAATCGTGACTATCCCAGTCGACCCAGTTGATAATGAGAAGTATGAGGATGCAATTACAAAGGCAAAGTGCATAATCCTTGATGGGGCCAAGGATCATGTAGTACCACATATTGCGAAGAAGAACACGGCAAAGGAGATGTGGGATACTTTGACGACATTTTATCAGGGCACTTCAGTGCAGCGGAAGATGCTATTAGAGAATCAGTTGAGGTCGTATCAAATGCAGAAGGGGGATTAGATAGATCTATACCTCAGCAGGTTGCAAGAGATTCGGGGCCAACTTACTTCCATATGGGTCATGCCGGATGAGGAGTTCATGGTGAGGACTGCCCTAAAGGCGGTCTCTGAGGATTGGGAGACATTTGTCCAAAGCATTTTGGGCAGAGCTAATCTTACAGGATGGAAAGTAATATGTGCAACTCTTCGCCAAGAAGAGATCAAACGATTGACCAAGGCGGGGATTAGCAGCAAAAGAGGTCGAATCAAGAAAGAGGAGGAGGAGGATGCAACTCTCGCATCTGCGGGGCAGCAGGGGAAGAGGAAGAAGAAGGACATCTCTAAGGTGAAGTGCTTCCATTGAGGGGAGCTGGGTCATTATGCAACCAAGTGTCCCAGGAAGAAGAATAAGGGAGAGGCTTCTCACTCCAAGGCAGCTCCGACTAAGGCAGAAAAAGAAGTCGAGACAGATGACGACTGTGCCATGAGTGCCCATGCACCTCTAGAGAAGAGGTGGGGAGACATCGAGTTGTAGTCAGGAGGACTACAGAAGATGAGGGGCAGGATCCTTGAGGTACCCAAACTCTTGGATCATATCCGACTACAGGAACCCTGAATGACAGTGACAGGATGATGGATGTCAATAGAAGCAAGATGCGAATGGAGCGACAAGGCAGTGCTAGAGTGCAGAGGTCTGTAGCAGCACAGTGGAGGTTGCAACAATGTGAGAGGCACAGAGGTGGTTGCAGCAGTGCAGAGAGGCACAGAGGTGGTTGCAGCAGTACAGAGAGGCACATAGGAGGTTGCAGCAGTGCAAAGAGACACATAGGAGGTTGCAACAGTGTGAGAGGCACAGAGGTGTTTGCAGCAGCGCAGAGGCAGCAGAGAAAGCACTAGATAGCAGCAGAGGTAGCTTCAACATCAGGAGGCTTCTAGGCTGACAAGGATGTTAGTACTTGGGTAGATCAATTACTTATTTCTCGGTAACTGAGTTGCAGTGCAGCAGTTAGCAGTGGCAAGTGCTATAGGCAGCATGTTGAGAGGGAGCTGCAGTACAGATGTAGCGGTGGTAGTGGCAGAGCCATGGGCAGCAGTACAGGAGGCAGCAGTGCAGTGGATGTTGGGCAATAGGCCAAACATCAGCACAAGTACCAGCACTATGAAGAAATTTCAACCCCCACTCCGGTTATCAGTTTTCCTTATCACTCCATGCATTTAGTTTTAAATCCAAGCATGATAAAAATTCTAAAATCTAGAAATGACAATATTTTATGAATACACAAATTTAGAGATTTCAGAACTGCTAAAATTGCAGAAATAAAACACAGCAAAATTATGATAGCCACACACAGAAAATAACGTTGATTTTTGGTCAATGTGACCCTGGAAAAACCCCCTACAACTCTTGGAGAAAACCAGTTTGAGAGCTCTTCTTTATTTCTGAAAATCCTTTTACAGAGAAACTAAAATACACAGTAAAAATTGCAACAGCCACAAATTACAACTTATCTCAATTTTCGTGCTTGAACTCCACCTCGAAAATCATGTGAATCAACAAACAGCCAAAACAGAAATTTTCCAGCAATAAAACAACATTAAATGTTGTACAGCCTACCTCGAAAAACGTGCCTAGAACTTGTTGTATGAAATGTACAGATTTCAACGATATAGCTGCCTCAAAAACTGTGCCCAAATCTGCCTCGAAATTCATGCCCTTGCTGATGTCCCTCTTCCTCGATTTTTGTGCCTTTCTCCTGCTGTACGATTTTGCCTTGGGATGCGTACCAATAAATGTTGCTGCCCATATTTGCTGAAATGCCTTCTTGCTGCTCTCCTTCACTTCCTTACTGCTAAAAAATTCTCCTTGCTCTCTCTTCTCTTTCTCTCAAATGCTCATGAAAGAATGAATTAATCTTTTTTCTTCTCTTCTCCTTTTACTCACTAAATGACCTTTTGGGTTACCCTAAGATCTAATGGTTCAGATTCATTTAGATCTAGGGATGAGAATAAATGTGCATTTAATTCTCACTTTTTATTTTTTAACTCACCCACTTCAATAAAGACCCACTTAGCCTTTTATTTCCATAGTCACGTTTCACTTTCTAATTCTTCACTAACTTTAATAAAGTCACCTTTAAATTAGAATGTAACTTTACCACTTATAAAGTCACTTTAAAATTAGAATGTAACTTTACCACTTATAAAGTCACTTTTAAATTAAATTGACTTTACCACTTATAAAGTCACTTTAGGAGAAAAGTACAAATAAGTTTGGACACTTTTCCCTAGGCCAAAGATCAAAGCCTTAGGGAACCACTTGTCCTCTGGTACCCAAATTTTAACACTCCCTCTCACCAAGGAAAGTGTTCCTCACCACTCCCATCTTGTCTCTGAAGTAGACATGCTTGCCCGTGGTAAGGCTTTGGTGAAAATACCTACTCATTTGTGGAAATGTACTCAAGCTTGACAGCTCCCTTTTGGACATAGTCTCTAATGAAGTGATACTTGATCTCAATATGCTTTGACCTGTCATGAAAAACTGGATTCTCCGTGAGTTTTATGCAACTCTGATTATCACAGTAAATCACTGAAGGTCTCAATGCCTGACCAAATAGGCCAAACAACATCTTGCGAAGCCATATGGCCTCACAACTAGCCAAACTAGCAGCCATATACTCTGCCTCAGCTGAGCTCAATGCAACTGACGATTGTTTCCAGCTGATCCACGACACAACTGTCGAACCTAACGCAAAACAGCACCCGAAAGTACTCTTCCTATCTGAAGCACAACCTGCCCAATCTGAATCCATGTACCCTGCTAGTCTCACTCCATTACCCTGTCTATAATCCAGACCAAAATCCACAAATCCCCTGCAAGTAACGAAGAATGTATTTTGCAGCCACCCAGTGCACTCTCCTGGGATCACACATGAACTGACTCATAGTGTTAACTGCAAAACATATATCTGGTCGAGTGTTGACCAAATACATCAGTTTACCAATCATCTATCTGTATAGAGTAGGGTCCACCAACTCGAATCAGAAGCGTGAAGCTTCTTCCAGTTAGTGATCATAGGTGTAGACATGGGTTTGCAGTCCTCCATGTGAAATTTGCTAAGGATATCCACAATGTACTTCCCTTGTCCCAGGAAGAAATGCCCCTCCTCCTGCCACACCTCCAATCTTAGAAAATAATGCATCAAGCTGATATCCTTCATCTCAAACTCTAAAGCAAGATCTCTCTTGTAGCCCTCAATGAGTCTCTTTGCACTAGTGATGATCAAGTCATCAACATACAACACCAGAATGAGAGGCTCCTCACCCACCACAATGAAGTATAGGTTTGGATCAGGCTCACTCTTTGTGAAACCCAACTGCTACAAGTATGTATCAATCCTAGAGTACCAAGCTCTAGGAGTTTGCTTCAGGCCATAAAGTGTCTTTTTTAATCTACATACATGGGACTCCTTCCCATACACTTCAAAGCCCTGCGGCTGCTCAATATAAACCTCCTCCAAAATGAAGCAATTGAGAAATGCGGTCTTCACATCCATTTGGTGGATCTTCCAACCCATCTCTACTGCAATCGATATAATGGAGCGAATAGATGTATACCGAGCTACGGGAGCGAAGGTCTCCTCATAGTCAACTCCCTCTACCTATGAGAACCCTCTCGCCACAAATCGAGCCTTGAACTTCTCGATGTTGCCATTTGCAGCATGCTTCATCTTGTAGAGCCATCTAGAAGTAACAACTGATTTACCTTCAGGCCTCGACACTACCTCCCAAACATCATTGTTCATAATAGAAGAATACCCATCCATCATGGCCTCTCTCCAGACCTGTTGGCTGGTTGCCTCCTCATAACTAGAAGACTCGGAGTAAACAATGCTTGTTACTAATGCCATGTAACTATAGAACCGCTCAAGTGGTTTACTCTCTCTAACCTATCTCTTTGGCCCAGCAACTGATGTGGCCTCGCGCAAGGTATTTTGAAGCCACTTGGGCTTCCTCTTCCCTGAGCATACTTCTCCAGCCGGAGTGAAAGAATCCTCATCATCATCAGAAGCCTGAACTCCTAAAGGCCTGCCAACTGACCTTGTGCCTGAATCTATGTCTCTAGATGTTGAAGTATTGTGCGAATAGTCCATTAGTAGACTACCCTATGAACTACTCTGTGGACTGCCCTACATGCTACTCGAAGAACCACCCACCTGACTCTGAGAGCCACTGCTCACTGATGGACTTGACACTTAATCAATGTACCTCCTAATCCCTGTGACTAACTCAGCTGCTCCTGAGGGTCTAGTGACTCTAGATACTCTGACTCCCGTGACCTCCTGAAAGCTCTCTCCTCCTCGAACTTCACATCCCGCCTGACAACCACTTTCCTCTGCGCAGGAATATAAATCCGATAAGCTTTCGAGGTCCCACTATAACCCACAAAGATGCCCTTATCTGCAGTGGGCTCTAGCTTGGTCCTGTTCTCCTTGGGGACATAGGAATATGTAAGGCACCCAAAGATACGAAAGTGCCCAACATCCGGCTTCCTCCCAAAAAAGGCCTCCTCTGGAGTCACATTCCCCAAGGCACGATGTGGACTCCTGTTCTGCAAGTACACAGCACTGTTGCAAGCCTCTGCACACAAAAATAAAGGTAACCCCTGATCATTAAGCATGGCTTTGGCAACCCCTACAATGGATCTGTTCTTCCTCTCTGCAACCCCATTCTGCTGGGGGTTGTAAGGAACTGTGAACTCCCTCCTAATGCCTGCCTCAACATAAAAATCAACAAACTCACCAAGGGTATACACCTCCCCATTGTCTGACCTGAGGACCTTGATCTTCCTACCTGTCTGGGTCTCCACAAGAGCTTTCAACTCTTGAAACCGCTTGAAGACCTCACTCTTGGTCTTCAAGAAATAAATCCAGGTCTTCCTGGAGTGGTCATCAATGAATAAAACATAGTAATCATAGCCACTCAAGGATGCATGAGACATCCGACCACTCACATCAGTATGAATCAAGTCAAGGATCCCAATCGCTCTGTTGTCACTGTTGGGAGAAGGGGATCTGGCAAATTTCCCCATAGCACATCCTCTGCATACATCAAGGTGATAAGAACTGAAATTTGGCACACCATTGTTGATCTCCCGCAATGTACTAAAGGCCCCATGATACATGTGCCCCATCCTGCGGTGCCAAATCTCACACAACTCTGAACTGCTAGATCTATTGTCGGTCCTGTCTCGGGTGCTACTACTCAATGCCATCAGGGGCTGGAATGAGAACTTGTGCACCTTAGCATGGCACACACCAATCACTCTAGCTGAAGAAAATGGAGTTCCCCTAGGATATATTAGCATGTGCCCTCTCCTGAACAACACATCATATCCTTTGTCCTCAAGTGCCGAAACGGATATCAGGTTCTTCTTCATTCCAGGCACATATAGAACATCTAACACTTTCAGGGGAGGCTTGGGTCCCCTATCAAATGTCAATGTCCCCACACAACTGCTGAAATTGTAGAAATAAAACACAGCAAAATTATGACAGCCACACACAGAAAATAACACAGTGATTTTTGGTCAATGTGACCCTGGAAAAACCCCTCACAACTCTTGAGGAAAACCAGTTTGAGAGCTCTTCTTTGTTTCTGAAAATGCTTTTACAGAGAAACTGAAATACAGAGTAAAAATTCCAGCAACCACAAATTACAACTTATCTCGATTTCTGTGCTTGAACTCCACCTCGAAAATCATGTCAATCAGCAAACAGCCAAAACAGAAATTTTCCAGCAATAAAATAGCATTAAATGCTATACAACCTACCTTAAAAAATGTGCCCAGAACTTGATGTACAGACTACATATTTCAGCAATAAGGTTGCCTCGAAATTCGTGCCCTTGCTGTTGTCCCTCTTCCTTGATTTCTATGCCTTTCTACTGTTGTACGATTTTGCCTTGGGATGCTTGCCAATAAATGTTGCTGCCCAGATTTGCTGAAATGTCTTCTTGCTTCTCTCCTTCACTTCCTCACTGCTCAGAAATTTTTTCCTTGCTCTCTCTTCTCTTTCTCTCAAATGCTCATGAAAGAATGAATTAATATTTTTTCTTCTCTTCTCTTTTTACTCACTAAATGACCTTTTGGGTTCCCCTAAGATCTAATGGCTGAGATTCATTTAGATCTAGAGATGAGAATAAATGTGCATTTAATTCTCACTTTCTATTTTTTAACTCACCCACTTAGCCTTTTATTCCATAGTCACTTTTCACTTTCTAATTCTTCATTGACTTTAATAAAGTTTCCTTTAAATTAGAATGTAATTTTACCACTTATAAAGTCACTTTAAAATTAGGATGTAACTTTACCACTTACAAAGTCACTTTTACATTAAATTGACTTTACCACTTATAAAGTCACTTTACGAGAAAAGTACAAATAAATTTGGACACTTTTCCCTAGGCCAAAGATCAAAGCCTTAGGGAACCAGTTGTCCTCTGGTACTCAAATTTTAACATGCTAGAGGATCAATGTGATGCTCAGTGGTGGAGCATTACTAGAGCACATTCCTCACTAAGAGGGAGTGTTGATTTGTGGTAGCATCGGATGTTCTCTAACCAAGAAAATTGGTGGAGAGGCTAAAGCACATGAGATGTCCAAGACCCAGAAATGGTTTGGGAAAATTCCACCCGGTTAGAGAGATATTAAAATAATTAATATTTTTAATGGGGTTCCTAAGTCTAAACTTAAGAAAATTAAAATATTAATGGGTATTAATATAAAACTAGGTGAGAAGGTTCTAAATTACATGGATCAAGCTAAATCTAATCTTAGTCGTTCATTAGAGACTTAATCTCAGTCGTTGAAAACTCAACAGGGAAAGTATAAGAGGAGGCTTGAGGGTCAGTTGGAGACACACCAAGATTGATCAGTCAGTTCGATTTTCTAGAGCGAGGTTTGCTGAGAAAATTCGAACAAGTGATCTAAGTTGCAGCGAGGGGCAGTGAGTACATAGCAAAGAGGTAGAGATATTGCCAAAAAGCTAGCGCAGTGACTGAGGAAGCTACACAGAGGCAGCTAGAGACTGCGCAGAGGCTAAGGGGCCTACGTGGGTGATGCAGAAGGCCAGAGAGATGACGCAGAGAGGCAGAACACTGATGCAAGGGGTTCCGGAGCTACGTAGAGGCTAGCAGGGCTAACGCAGAGCCTTGGAGAAGTGCCGGAAGGATTTTTGTGGGGCAGATGAGTGCTGAGAAGCTAAATATCTGCTTCCAAGAAGAGGTATTACTGCTGTGTAGAAATCTTTGTTGAGTGAGCCAGTTTGGCACCCTAGTTGTACTCTAGGAAATCTGCATAATAATAAAACCCTCAGAACTGTTGCACCGGTTTTCCCACATTGGGTTTTTCCGGGGATGATTGTCCAAAAATAACGGTGTCCCTTGTGTGTTTGTCTATTTTTTCAGTTGATGATCAATATATGAGTTGAGACCGCATTTGTGTTTATGTTCAGTATTTATATGGATAAATAACTTGTTAAGGAATAAAACAAGTAGGTGAAATAAACTAGATAATGTAGTAGGAATTTCTAATGTGTCTGACTTAGAAATTTTAACACCAATTGACATGGAAATGACTTAGAAAATCACTCAAGTCAAAAAGTGAGTCAAAGGGACAAGTGGAAGGTGATGTGGCACAATATTTTGCACATGGGAAATTGTTTGGTGGGCCAAGCTTGAGGTACGCACATCCTTTGGGCAGCTCGATTTTTCCAAGAGGGAGAGTCAATGCAATATAGAAGATTGATGAGATATTTGAAGAGATTAATGTGGAGATATGTCTACCAAACTTTACTTTGCTCTCCACTTGTAGGCAAGCCCTTTCCTCAAAATCTACGCACAGCATCTCTCAGCTACACACAACAATCATGACATCTTCTACACAGGGAAAATTGGATTTGGCTTGTTGTGGTGTCATCACAACAAGGATTTGTGATAGGTTTGATGAGGATGTCATGGAATTTGCTCCTCATCTAACCCACCATTCATCACACAAGGCAACAACTAGGAGGAAATTCAAATTTGGCACATGAGGGAAGAAGAAAATGCTACCACATCTCAGAAAACAACTTCTACACTTGGTTGGAAGCTCCACACTAAGCAAATTTGAATTTTCCTTGAGATTTCCATCATTCTCCACTTGGCATTGGGGTTTCACATTGGGATTTTCTCCCATTCTCTTATTTAAATTAGCCATGGGCTCTATCATAATCATCTTGGAACGAATTATTGTGATTGGGGAGACTCTACTCAAATTTGTAATCTTTCTTTCATGCCATAATAAAAAACTTTGGGGTTCAATCTTGTGTTGGTGTTCTCCTTCTATGATTGTAAGGTGATATCACTTCAATCTCTATGCTTCATTTTCTACATGGATTCTAGATTGTATTAACTCTCATTTTGTCATTGTTTGGCTTAATGTATGTAAGGTGCCTTGCATAATTTTTGGATTAGAGAAATACTCTAGGAAGAGGAGCACTAAAAGATTATCAGTTGAATCTCTAGCCTTCTCCTCTATTGTACAATCTAATCCCTTTGTGAGTGCTAACATCTCTTCAAAGTGTGTAGAAATCTAACGATTGGTTGAAGGAGTTTGAGTGTGGGGTAATCCTTCATATAGACGAACTTACTCTCAAAGACAAGAGTAGAAGGACCCATATCAAGTTGCTCTCAAAGATCTCATCAAAAAAAAATTGAAGGAGTTTGCTTTACTTTAGCTTGCTAAGATCACAAAGCTTAAATTCAAATTTTTTCTTGATCTATAGTATATACTATGTACTTTAGTTGAATTTATCTAGCTTTTGAGAGCTTGTGGAAAGGTCTAACCTTTTCTAGCTTGCGCAAGAAAGGAATCTCTTCCACCTCTTGTTGCATGCATTTGTTTCATATTGTACACTATCATTTGTGAATGGCCATGAAACTAACTTGTTTTTCTCTCTTGCCTTGTGTAGGTCTCTAGGAGGATTGGAGGGATTCATTTAAAGGAGTATTATTTGAAGATCAAGAACATATTGTTGGAGCTTTTCTTGTCCAAAATCTTCTCTTACAAACTATTTCCTTTCTCTCATCTTCCACTGCAAGGAGTTTCCTCTTGAAGACCCATTGGTTGAGAAATCATACACCTTGAGGAAAACAAAGTGTCTCATTTGGGACTTCTTATTGTACCTTGCTAGAAGCATTTGTAGTTGTTCTTCCATTTTATTTAGTTTATTTGAGGAGTAAAAGCTCGTTGAGCTCCTTGTAAACTCCCATCAATGTTCCAAGTCCGCATTCCATTAGAGGGCTTCATTTTATAAAATAACAAAGTTTCTTTGAGGGAGCTTGAGGGTTATCCTCTTGGCATCCCACCCCTTTCTCTTGGGAGAGGATCCTTTACATGTGTGTGATCCAAATTTTTGCTTAATTAGATTTAATTTTCTGCAATTTTATCTTCATTTTTCACATGTCATAGATCTAACATTTCACCCTCTCACTTGGGTTAATTGAGTAACTCCATTCTCACTTTACATTGTCCTTTTGGAGCAATTTTAAATCTAATTTTGCAGCTGATATAATTTATTTTCCTGCTGATATGTCTTCTCTCATTGCTTAATTCATAGTTTTATTTCATGATCATGTTCACGTGCTAGTGTTAAAACTTCCTTTCTTTAAGTTTGGAGAAGGGTTAAAACGTATGACCTCACAGTTCTCTTGTGTGGCTTAGTCCCCTTGTAGGAACGAAGGCATGCGGATTGCTTGTAGAACTAGGTGGGTATCATTAACGATGGACAAGTACCTCCTCGCCCTAGCCCTCTTGCAACTCACCTCTAGTACTTACCAAGATAAAGTAGTTGAGGGGAATAGATCACCCTAGAATAGGCATTAACTAAAATCAACCAAGAACACATTTGGCACACAAGCACCGCAACCCATTTTGGAAGTCTTCATTTGCATGAATTTGAAGTTTAGCATCTTATTGAATTATTAATCTTTTTCAAGTACATGCAATAGATTTAGAAAGCATTCACATCCTCTTTAATTGCAAGCACTTTAGACTTTAGACTTACTCGTGTACTTTACTCGTGCTCATTTGATCAAGTTTAAAGGTTTACATCATTGTTGTCTTGGAGCAATAATTCATTGTTAAGTACAAGTAATTTTAATTTGCAAGTTCTCAATTTTGTGCAAGTGTTTTCCTTTCAAAATTGTGTCATCATTTATAGTCTTGGTTTGATTTACTAATGTTTGCTTTGCAACTTCCATTCCATTTAGTCTTGTTGTTGCTTGATGATATTTCCATTTATTGCAAGTACTTCATATATTTGAGCATACATTTTATTCCTTGCAAGATTTTATTTCCGCACTGGTCTACTAACATTTTCTTGCAAGATATCTATATTGTTGAATTATATTGGCTTACTCACATCTTGATGTCAATGCTCATGTTTACTTATATTTGCTAAATTGTTCATTTCATTGCTTCAAGTTACATATCTCAATTTTGTTGAATGGTTGATGTTCTAATTCATTTACTAATTGTCTCCTAGACTTGTTAGTTTTACAAGCTTTTCTTTAGAAACTTTCCTTAGGGTCCACCCCCCTTAGCTTTAGCTAGGAGAGAGCCTAGACAGAGAGAGTCAAGATTAAGTGATAGCCCCTTCACTGAGTTTTGCCACCAAGGTCACATCTAGTGGGGTTGAGAATTTTTCCCACATTAACTTAGGTGTGTAAGTGAGGCGGCAACACTGACAATGATCTCAAGAGAAGTCAACCTCCCTCTTTTTATATGAGGGAAACCATGTCGAATTTCTTTAAATTTAGTCTGAAATAACTAAAACAATATTGATTTATGATTATAAGTTGGATGGTTCACAAATTGACGCCCAAAATACCTAACTCAATGATAAAACATAAAGATAAGCCTCAAATTTAAATTGACCCACATGTGTGAGCTTAAAACCCTACAAGGGTGACATCATCCTCCAAAAGGTGTGTCTCTCATCAAAAATTGTAATGGATGACTCAAAGGGGTGCATCTCATCACGAAGGTCACGTCTCCTCATCAAATGATGTCCAATCACCAAGCAAGGATCCCTCATTAAAACATCATCCACAAACCTGCCCACGTCATCAATCCAATGATCATGAAGGGGACACTAAAGAGCTAGCACATGACATCATCATGCAAAGCAATGTACCATCCCCTCCAAAGCGATCCCATGTCATCATCATCAAATGTCCTAAAAAACCGGGCAACATCCATCGAGTAGGTACAATGCTAGCCTAGGGGCATCCTGTCAACTCTAGGGTACATGAGCTCTCAAGGCAATGTCCAAGCTCTAAAGGGTAGTGTTTAAGGTCCTGAAGAGAGAGAAGAGTAGCATTAACTATATTGTGGCATCCCAAGGTCAACGCTCCGCAATAAGTGGCTAGCGTCCCAGATCAAAATGTCCAATCGAGTCATCAAGTGGGGTTAGATATCCTCTCTAAAGTGTTGGAGAAACATCATACAATCCCTCAAGGGATGGCAATTGTACCTGGTAGCAAAGATCTAGCAACACACTCACCAAATCAAGTTAGATCAACATCATAGGTGCACAAACCATAAGAGTATCAATGTGATCCATATTCAATATTGAAGGCATCAAAGTACTTTACACAAGCATCATCTTCAAATGTCTTCCTAGCTTATGATTTCTAAATAAGTAACCTTACTTAGGTATGGGAGGGTTATCACAAGGTCCTGTTAGGTGCTTCCAACCCCAAAGGGAAGAATAGTTTCTAGGCCGATGATATGGGGTTTGAAGAAGAAAAGTCTAGAATATGCTCCACAGTTTGAATTTCGAGTCATCATTTCAAGTCCATACCAGGACCCATCATCAGGACAAAAAGTTTAAGAGAAGAAGGAGAAGGGTTAAAGTATAATGAAGGACAGGGAAAAATGATAAAAATGACATGGGGTTTACTTCAAGGATGCCATTGTCTTGTACTAGCTATGAAATTCAGAACATCCTTGAGCATTATGAAGTGAAGAGGGAGAAATTGTGGGACCTAAGCTAGTCCTTTCTTGGGCATATTTTTATTACCCTCTTATGCACCTTCTTCATCATTAATTTTCATATATATAACTTCGATTACAAGCTTTCATTGATTCATCATTGAACCCTTCAAAACGAAGTGTTTCCTTGCTCATCAAGGCTAGGATATTTCAAAGTTCATTTTATTTACGTAGATTATGATTTAGCCAAGAATTAGGTGAGGGCTAATGAGGGGGTAGAGCTCAGGCTAGGCTTTTGTCCATGCACTTTCAATTATCCTTGTCAATCTTTTGCATTTCAACACATGGCTCATGCTTTTCCTTTTCTTTTTGTTGCAACAACCTCTTAGAGCAAATTTTTTGAGGCTCCTACTCAAGGATGAAGGAAACATGGAACTAGTATGGATGACAAATAGAAATCAACCCGAAAGATGGGATGTGGATACATGGGGAAGATGGAATGTGTTAAGTAAGGATTACCATGGACACGCAACATCAAAAGGAGCCTCCTATTTGTGCCTCTTAGACAATGAAAAGAGAGTCTCAAGGTAGGTCACACTTTACTAAGAGCAAGAGATAACCACGAAGGCAAAGCATGGGAACAAGTGTATAGCCAAAACAATCTATCATCCAATTCAACTTGTGATCCGTATAAGAATGCCAATAAATAATGAAGGAAAGCACTAAATACAAAAATTGTTAAAGTACCTCACAATAGATATGTTAGTTTTTTATTGATTTGGTAGTATCGGACAAGTGTTCTACTCTCAATTTGTGTCTAAGAGGCTAAGGAACACGAAATCTCTAAAACCCAGAAAGGTTTCATGAGATAAGCTTGTAAAACACCTTAATTAAATTAATTAGCCATCATTTAATTATTTCCTAATTCTAACTTAGGAAAAGTGGTTAATTAAAGTAAATTAAGGAGATCAACTTATGCTCTAAAGACTTCCAGAAAATGACTTAGATCAAGTTTAAGATGATCTTAGTCATCCATAAGGATCTAATCGAGGTCGTTGAAGCTCCAACAAGAGATTATAAGAGAAAGTTGATGGGATGGAGAAAGAAACAAGAGGGAGAGCATGAGCTAAGGTATGTCAAGCTACCCAGTTGCCATGATTCAGCAAGGGAGAAGTTCGATCTAGAAATCAATCATTAGAGAGAGAGAGGGAGCAGCACAGAAATTGAGGAAGAGACATCTAGAGGTTTTCCATTGTTTCTATAGTGTCGGATTTGCAAGAGAAAGGAGGTCAAAATTTATCTGCAGAGAGGTCATGCAGCGAGTGCGAGCAGCCAAAAACTCCAGTGCGAGTTGTCGGAGAGAGGTCATTTCAGTTGTTGAAGCCCAGAAAGATCATCCGGGAGGCAGACCGGATTTTTCCAGAGGTAAAGGAAGGCAAGACGGCTCACCAAGAGCCAGCTAGTAGGTAGTGTGAATTATTTCCAAGCCAACAGTGCGCATTTCTAGAGGGCAGTGCGAGCAGGCCAATGGAGGGCCAGTTGATTTGCGAATGGAGAAAATTCTCTCCTTGGTTAATTAAAGTGAATTATCAATTAAGTAAGGAGATCAACTTATGCTCTAGAGACTTCCAGAAAATGACTTGGATCAAGTCTACGATGATCTTAGTCGTCCATAAGGATCTAATCGTGGTCGTTGAAGCTCCAACAAGAGATTATAAGAGCAAGTCGATGGGATGGAGAAAGAAACAAGAGGGAGAGCAAGAGCTAAGGTAGATCAATTTACCCAGTTGCCATGATTTAGCAAGGGAGAAGTTTGAGCTAGAAATTGATCATCAGAGAGAGGGGGAGCAGCAAAGAATTTGAGGAAGAGACATCTGGAGGTTTTCCATTGTTTCTATAGTGTCGAATTGGCAAGAGAAAGGAGGTCGAAATTTATCCGCAGAGAGGTCATGCAACTAGTGCGAGCTATTGGAGAGAGGTTGTTTCAGTTGTTGGAGCCTGGAAAGATCATCGAGGAGGCAGAGCAGATTTTTCTAGAGCTAAAGGAAGGCAGGACGGCTCACCAAGAGCCAACTAGTAGGCAGTGCGAATTATTTCCAGGCCAACAGTGCGCATTTCTAGAGGGCAGTGTGAGCAGACCAGTGGAGGGCCAGTTGATTTGCAAATGGAGAAAATTCTCTCCTAGTTATTTTGCTAGTATATTTTCTAGAGGATTGCCAGTGAGGCATCCAGATTATTGTACTATCCTAATTGCTGCATAATAATAAAATAAACATTCATTTGCTACACCGGTTTTCCCTTCGGGGCTTGTTCAGGGACTATTAGTCCAAAAATAATGGTGTCAATTTTTTATGTGTGTGCATTTATTTCTTAGTTCCTAATTTTATTTTCCGTAGCGTATTTCTATGGTGAAGATTACAATTTTGAATTATTCGTTAATTGCCCTAAACAATTAAATTGCTAACAGTTAGGAGAATAATATCCAGTAATTGCAATGAAGGAATTTTGACAAGATAACCAACCTTCATCAGATGAGCAAGCTAGAAGTAATGATCGGAGCATAGATGAGAGGCACTTCAAGCTAGCTATCTATGGATCATGATAGGGTTGCTAGCTCACAGGTTGATGTTAATAAAATTGGTGGAGACGCTAAAGCACATGAGATCTCCAAAACCCGAAGATCGTTTTGGAAAAATCCATCCGGATGAAGAGTTATTAAAATAATTAATATTTTTAATGAGTTCCTAAGTCTAAACTTGGGGAAATAAAAATATTAATGGGTATTAATAAAGATAAGGATGAAAAGCTTCCAAAAGATAAGGATCAAGTCTATTTTAATCTTAGCCGTTGATAAGGGACTTAATCTCGGTCATTGATTCATCAACATGAAAAGTATAAAAGTGGACTTGAGGGTCAGTTGGACACACATTGAGGGAGACCATTCAGTTCGATTTCTGGAGCGGGGTCAGCTGAGAATTTCGAACTAGAGGTCTAAACTGTAGCAAGCGGTAGCAGGTATGGAACAGAGAGTCAGGATCAGCACCAGAATATCAGCACAGAGGTTAGAGAGGCAAACGCAGAGGCAGCACGACTGCGCAGTCACTGGAGGGCATGTGTGGGTGACACAGAGAGGCCCAATGCTGACGCAGCGAGGCAGGAGTTGATGTAGAGGGTCTGGGAGTTGCACAAAGGCCAACAAGCCTGACGCTAAGTCTGGGAGAGGTGCTAGAGAATTTATCTCTGTTAAGTAAGCAAATTTGGCACACAGTTGTACTGAAGAATAGTTGATTAATAAAATCCTCCTGTGCTGCACCGGTTTTCCCACATTGGGTTTTTCCAGGGGAAATTGTCCAAAATATCTGTGTTGATGTGTTTAATTCTTGTGCATGTATTTGTTTCTATATTATGGTGTGATATCTGCAGCAGAATTTATTTTAATTTTTACTTAAGGGTTTTCGTAAATAACTTATTGGAAAATAAGTAGGTAAAATAAATCAATTGTTGCAGTGATAGAATTTTCACAGTTGATAGAAAAGGAGAAAAAAATTCTCCTAGGGGTCACCCACATGAGTGGGTAACATCTAGCACCAACTATGTGACATGTGTTCACCATAGAGCATATGATCAATGTGTTCAAATGAGGAGTGCATGAGAATCTCATAAATCACTAGTGTTCACGGACTTGCTACCCTTATCATCTTAAAGAAACTATCAGTAATAAAAGGGGAAGGGTGCTAATTGTCAACCTATAATTGCGAAGATCACAATTTCAAACTAAAGTATAATGAAATTGTAACTAATTAAGAAAAGCAACATGATATACCACAAAGAAGGACAAAAAATCAAGATGAATGACACACAAATCCTACCCCTACCTACATTAACATGTTACAAGCAAGGGTTGAGTATAGTCATATAACCAATGGATCTAGCATAACATCATATCAAAATCAAACATCTTACCCTTATGCTTGGTGATAAGATAAAACAAAGAAATGTTTAACATAAAGTGATCACCATATGAAATCATCTCACAATGCTCAGGGATGGGATCAAAATCGTAAGGGTGAGTTATGTTAGGTTTAAAACAATGCAATAATAGCCCAACCTTGATACAAACAAGGTTCTTACAATGCAGCCTTAGCAGCTTAGGATGGTGATCAATCTGACCTTTTTACTTCCCTTGACATCATCCCCAAAGAGTTGAAAAGGGATCATCAAGAACTTAAAAAAGTTTAAAATTTCTCAACCAAACCTAGGATGAAAAGGGAAGGACAGAGCTCAAAGAAAAACTTTGCTCAAATTCCAAGGTTTGTTGTATATTTCCCTTCAAACTTGAAATCTGCATAGAAAATTATGAATTGAAAACATTCTTATCCCATAGTCATTTCAAAACCAAACATATAACTCTCAATTGTGTATTTAGGGACAAGTTAAGGATGACATTAAGGAAAATATGGTTGAAGAACCTTATTTTGAAATGCCCACTACCCTTCAAATTCAAAAGGGTACACCTAAGTTAACTTATCAAACAGACAACCATCTAAACATGAATATGTGGACCACTGAAGATCCACATCAAAAGGAGGCAAAGATAGCTAAAACAAATCTGTGATCATGTCCTCCTCGTGTTGCCCTAAATCCTGACCATTGTTAGATATGTATGGCTAAAGGAGACCACAAGAATCCTCCCAGCCTATCCTTATCAGGGATGGCTACTGCAAAGGAAACGATTCCATGCCCTCAATTATAGAATCATTATTAGTGTCATAAGTTGGATCTCCATAAAAGGGTAACAACTCATATCCCATTTGTTTTTTCCCACATATAGAAAGTCACCAATCTTATTCTCAATCTCGAAAGAATTAATAGAATCTTCCTTTTCTAGGCTTTCAAAAGATGTATCATTGAACTCGAAAGCATTGAAAGGAATAGATCTTACATCATTCTCATCTTCATAAGAAAGCAAATCATCTTTGATAGGATCTTCTTCATAGACATGATCTTCAATATGAGATGCTTCACTAAAATGTTCACCAATATTCGTCAACTTGATTGAGAAAGGACTCTACTTTTTGTCCTTAGTAACTTTCTTCATCAGTTTCTTCTTCTATGTCTTGAGAAAAATCCAAAATATCTTCTTCTTGAAAGGCCTTGGTCAAGTATTGAAGAGTATCCTCATACCTTTGAAATCTTGGACTCCACAACTCAAGAATTTTTTCAATAAACATTGCAATAGAATATATGTTTTTTGGATCACAAGATCACTTAATCCATTCCTTTTGATTTGCTTCAAATTTCAAAAGAATCATGAACAATCTCGTAAGTGTGTCTTCATTAACGATATTGATTCGAAAGTGTGTATTAGGAATCTTACAACATGATCAATAGTTGAAGATGGATCACCATCAAGTTTGGGGAATAGCAAGTTTAACTAACATAATTGAATATCCAGGAACATCCTAAACATCCAAAGTAGGGTGCATTTCACACAAATGCTAAGGAGCCATTTTCTATCGCATGCAATTTTCATAATATAGATCTGTGCAATTGCCAAGGTGAAACTTAAAAGCCTTTTTAACATGTTTGCTTCTTCCTACAAGCACCAAATCCTTGAAGGTTTATGAGGAATAAGGACTTTGTTCCCCTAATGGGGTCATCAATTGAGCGGTTAGTCTAGTTTTGAGATACACTCATCAAAAGGATTGAAGTAAGGATTTCAGATCACAAATAGAGTGACTTAAGTCCTCCCCACAAAAATGCCAAAAATGTTACTGCAAAATCTAGCACCCTAGAGCAAAGCCTCACTAAGAAATCTAAATCGAGAACAACAATGGGATAGTTACCAATGTCACCTCGGCAACTACTCCCCACACTTTTGTTGTTGGATACAATCCCACAAGGGAGGCTTCCCTAGCTTCTTAGGGATTAAGTAATCCAGTTGGTATTAGGCTAAATACACCCTAAGGGTTCTACTACAAGATTCACCCAAGGACAAGTATGTAATGATTAGGGTTTTGGATGATATAAGGTCTAATTCAAGGAGAGCTAGCTCGGGATCCTATGGCTAAATCTAGAGGGCTTAGTGTGTCCCAAAAAGGTTCAAATAAGTTCCCAAACACGTGCAATCAAGAAATTACACTTTGTTGTTATAAATTAGCGTTTTAATCAACAATCTACAACATGCAAATATTTTATAACAACAAGAAGAAAACAACCCTAGAATCTACAATAAACAAGTGAAAATTAAGGTTGATCAATGAGTAAACAAGAGAATAAATTACAACAATTTTCAATAGCTGAAAGAACATGTAACAACTATGGAAACCCTAGACGCCATCCCTAGTTGATGGTTGAAAAGTGCATTTAAATTGATATTTTCACTTTTCCAATTAAATGCATGCAAGTCCTAACCCTGGTACAATACTGTCTATTACCGATCCGATCAGCAGGGCTGCTAAGGTCCCAACAGACTCACTGGATTGGCACACACGTGATGAGAACCCACCGTCACCTTGGCCTTTGCCCCCATTCTTTAAGCGCAACACCGTCTAAACGGCTAAGGAAGGCTTCCCTAAACATTCCCTACTGCTTTGGATATATGACCATTGCCTTTAATGGAGTCCAATGGATGAAGGTGTTCTCTGCTTGCTTGTTGTCCCTGTTGATATAACAATGAAAACAGAATGCATATTTCTAACAGCAAATTCTAGTAGTCAAAATCATTCAAGATATGACTTACGACCTATGGATTTTGATCTATAGGAAAATCCTAACCGTTTCTATGGTTATTTCTTTATTTGGTTGCACGGTTCAAGGTTTATGAGTGAATTAGGCTTGTTGTCCTGTATGACAGACTGCTAAGTCTGCATAAAAATGCAGGGGCAGCAAGTTATTTTATGTGTTTTAGCCCACTTATGGTGTAAATATACCTCTTTGGAGTTACCCAAGAGTATAAGGGGGCAAGAGGATATTGAGACGTTCCGGGGAACCTCCTCTCTAGCTTATATGACTGAAAATGTAACTTCCAAGTGGCTGGACATTACTTTTCAGAATTCTTGAGTTATGCAATAAACTTAGAAATTTTCAGATTTAAGGTATGTCCATAAAACATATAGAAAATATACCAAAGCAGCTCTAAAAATGATAATATTGCAACTAGACACCATAGAGTTATTATAACCAAATCTCAATAGAGATACTTACTTGTAAAGGCCAGAATTGGTTTAAAAAGTTGCTGGACATGCAGATCCAGTGGACCAAAGCACTCCACACCTACAAACCTTGCAACCTTTGCCTAGATACAAGTGTTAAATGTCTACTATAAAAATTTGTATCTAATATGGGGTTTGTGATATAGTGATTATCCCCAAAATGACTTGTTGTAAGTAATAAAACAATGAAAACCAACAAGTTTGACCTACTCTAAATGCAGAAATTAAAAGAAATTTTGACATTTTTAAAGATTTTGGGGGTTGTTAGAATAATATATATGCCAATGGAGACTCACTTTAGAGTCAGACTGTGAACTCAATGCCCTTCAAGTCGCTATGTCCGGCTTATAATGTGATCCACCTTCAACGCGTTCAAGATCTCCTTAGGGGCGGCACCCTCTTGGAGCGTCCCCAACCTTTACTCTCTATACCCGACAAAATATAAAATCTTTGTAGCAACAAAGTTTCCTCCTAGGATGGTTTGAGAACATGAGATCAACCCCACCTGCAACACGACAAAAAGTGGAAATCCTAGTTGTTCACCACATCGTAGCTAGATAGCTCTTTAATGGTAGAGAATATTAGTTTTAGGATAATATATACTAATCATGCAAAATAGAGAATTAATTATAACGCCAAATAACAATAGCAAGAGAAAAACACCAATAAAAGCCACTCGACAATGTAGGCACAATTTTTGCAAAAAAGATGAATGGAAGAGAGTCTAGCCTTTTGTAGAAAAAATTCCAATGGCTAGTTGACTTCTCCTTATTAGAATATTGCTAGTCTTGCACAATCTAGGACTTACCAATTTTTAATTTTTTTCAAATATTACAAAATAGCATGAATTTCCCCAAGTGGGTCGAATTTTGTCCACATAACCTAAAATAGTTCATGATTTCCCTTGGAAAATAGTCTTCAATGGTCAAAAAATGAAGTAGCATCATGATTCCCTCCAATGTCTAGCATTTTTTGTTCATGAGTGACTCGATTTATCCACATAAAAGAGTGTAAATTAACCAAAACTAAACAACTTCATTGCTTTGGAAAAATTTAGTTGTAACGGCTAGTTAGTAGGTCCATCTTCCAACTCGGTCCAATTTGGTTACAATGGCTAGTAGACTTTTCTCCAACGACTAGATTTGACCCAACAATTATTTTTTGACTTTGACTTGGCATTGAATATTCCCTTAGCAACTCGACTTGGGCCAACAGTGATATCTCTTCAATGCTTTAGCCCTCCTAGAAAAAACTGGAACCTGGGTCTTGCTCAACATGTCCTCATTTATACGAGGTTTGTCTTTGTTTCCTCATATCTGCTAGGACACTACCACATCATCACTTTGACTACCACGTCATATTGTTATTGTGCCTGATCTCCAATACCGTTGTTGATCTCAAAATTTGGACACCTAGGTTTACTGTGTCTCGTCAAGTTGATCAATTTTGACTTAATGCATGCATGATTTTGCCCAACATTCTACCTAAAAATTCTCTGGAAACATTTCTTGTACTGTTGACTAAGTTTGACCAAAAATATAACTAGCCACTAGATGCTCGAATTGAAAAAAATTCACGTGGCATTAGAGAAATTTTGAGGTCTAAAATGGGCCTCACAACAAATATTATAAAACAATAGTGGAAATAATAAAATAAGATTAGATTACATCATCAAATTTTAGAGGGAACAGAAGAAAATATAACTTTTTCAACTCGTATTTTCAATTTATCTCCCTATAGTTTGACTCAAATTTTGAACGGGAGCACTCGTTGGATGTCAAATTTAATTCCTCATCCAAGGAGTACCCATGTATGCAACATGGGTACTCCTTGGATGAGGAATTAAATTTGGCATCCAACAAGTGCTCTCGCTCGAAATTTGAGTCAAACCGTAGGGGGTTAAGTTAAAAATATGAGTTGAAAAAGCAGTTTTTATGTTTTTTAATCTTTTTACTTTTTTACTTCAAAAATGGTGAATCGTTCGCTGGGGGTAGCGCAATTAGCAATGGCTGGAAAATGAAGTCTCACCGAACCGGACGTCTTGGGTTCAAATCCTGTGTAATCCCCCAGGAGAAAGCCTGGTGCCTATGGGGAGTTGGACAGATCGTAGGCCCCCCAAAGGTTTACTAGTAGTTACGTGTCGGGCAGGCTGCTAGGTCCTTTAGGCAAACAAAACAAAAAAATGGTGAATCATCCCCCATGGTTAACATCATCATCTTGAATCTTATTGGTTCTTATAAAGTTGATTTTGGTTGTACATTTTTGTTTTGAGGCCCATTTTAGACCTCAAAATTTCTCTAATGCAAGGAATCCTCCAGTCATGCTCTACATATTTTGCCTGGGTTCACTTTTTGACCACTTGGACCATTTTGCATTGGGAAACGTGAAAGTTGACAAATGAGATATAATGAGCAATATTGCACCAAGACCAAGGTCATCTACAAACTCTATAGACTTGAAACCATGCGGAATGACATAAGTGCACCTTGACATAGGCTGGATTGGCCCATACAAAGGTGATCACCCCTACAAAGACAAGGCTCCCATAGAACCATGAGTCCTCATATAAAACTTCCCAAGGTCCTCTAATCCAGTTAGGGACCAGATCGCCAAGATGAAGCTCTCAAGGGACAAGACATGGTCTAACCAATCATACAGACTCAAAAGACAAGACACCAGGTCTAGGATGCCCAATACATCGCCTCACATGGTTTTTTACAAGGTTTTGTCTTGTGACCTTGGGCTTACAATGGTGATAAATGATGTGTCTGAAAAAATTTATGTACCCCCACTAATGGAGGGGTAACAGCTAGCTCTAATTGCAGGACACATGCTCTACTAAGGAGGATGTGAGAACCCCACAATCTCTCACCTATCATTTGAAAGCTCAACATTAAGATATCAGTACCCTACGAGGGAATCAGACTGAAATCCTATCCCTCCCTACATAATAGCAAAATCAAAAATAAAATGACAACTATTCTAGGAAATTGAAATAGCATCTAACTAATCATATATATTATAACCAAGAAATGCGTAACTAACTAAATCATAGAAATAACATCACATCAATGAATTAGAAATCACAAAAGCAAAATTTGAACTATGTTAGGATGAATGAGGGCAAAATATTTAACTTATCTAAAGCTCATGCTAAAGAGCTTATTTGTCCTATCGTACTCTAACCTAATAGAATGAAACATGTTAAGTAAAATCATATAATCAAAGTAACCAACATAGGAATTCATCCTTACCATTGAATTTACCTTTATGCTTCGCAGCTAAGCAAAATAGTGAAATGTCAAATCTGCAACAAATGCGTGTTGGAAATTCATTCAAGGCTTCGCCAAACTTTGCAAGTAAATCTACATCATGTGGAAGAAAATTGAATGAGCACCAAGGTTTTTTTGTGCTACTACAAGTTGCTTCAATCCAGTGATTGATTGGGTTGATATAATGATAGTTCTCATTGTTAACATAAGCCCACTCATCAATATTGTTTGTCAAGTTGGAAGGCAGGGAAAGCTTGGATGGAAACTCCAACTGAAACCTGCATAGTGACTGTTATCCTCCTTGGTTTCCCCTAATCACATGCACACAATAAAGATAAAAAAATTCACAAAAATCAAAAACATATTGAAGTGACCACTTAGAATTAGTTGCTTCAGAAAAGGACATTGGAAGCTTTTGAAGCATGTTTGGATATGAAGATGTTGCAACTTGCCCACTACCACCAAAGTTGAAAAGGCTACTACTAAGAAACAAGCACTTCAAGAGAAAAGAAAAGAACAAGAAAAGAGCAGACTAAAAGCATTAGATAAGATAAAATAAACTAATTTTATTGATGTTCGACAAATGCCCACAAAAGTAGGTCAATGGGATTGAAGAGTGCAACCAGTATGAACACAATATGGGAGTGCAAGAACAACTCCAAGAAAATGTTGAAGACAATACAAAGAAAGAAACCTACATAAGGAAAACATCATAACATACATATAAAACCCTGACAAAGGTACAGTGATACAAAAAACAAAGTGATTTTATCCAAAACTAGAAATGTGTACAACCCAACCCAAGAACCTATTCGAGAGATATATCAAACAATGAGGCCGACGATGTCAAGGTCTCCTCAATCTGATGGTCCAAGGCGAGGGGGGCGAACTAGGCACTATCTTGCTATTGGACTCTTGGAGTCCTCTAGAACCATCGAGGAGACCAATTGTATGACCCTAGGGAGATGTATGAGCGAGGGATACTCCTAGCATCCAAGGTCAAAAGAACGAAACTTCGAATCGGTCTCTAATTAGTCCTCTAGATCTGGAAGGTTGTCTGATAGGAGAGAGGTGCTCTACTCTAGATCCGTCTGGAGTTGATCTCTGGAATGCTTTGAGAAAGTGTGGCCTGATGTACGAATCGGTCTCAATATTATTAGACAATCTCTCAAAGGGGGAGACTAAGGAGAAACCTAAGGTCTCCCCATTACGTTGTCTGGTGCAGCTTGGAACTCTGTCTATGGTTTTTTACTTTGGTTTGACAAATCAACAGTATGAGGTAATCAACCCAATCATCCCAAAGTACGGCATTGCATGTCGGAGTTGAGAACTTTGGTTGAATATCTCCCTGATGAAGAGGGATAAACATCTTTGGTCCTAGTACCAGAAGAAAGTAGAGAGGGAGCCCACTGATTCCCTATAGAGGCAGTGATGGTTGTGAAAATTCCTTGAATGCAATAAATGGATATTTATCTTCTAATTGTTAGCAATTTATTTTTCTTTTAAATTATTATTCAACAAATAACGATAAATCCACTATTGCATTCTTCACAATAAAAATGTTGTGGAGATATAAAAACTAGAACTGAGAAATAGATGCACACACACAAAATTATGACACTGTTGTTTCCGGACAAATGTCCCTGGAAAGACCCCAAAGGGAAAACTAGTGCAACATGTGAGGGTTTTATTATTATCTTCAAAAATTCAAGAGTACAAGGATCTGCTTGCCAATCTGACAAAGCTTCAAAAATCTCTACTCGCAAAAATAAAATGGAGATAAATTATCCCCCTATGCAACTGGATCAGCCTCTCCCAAGCCAAACGCACTCCTTTTGGCTATGTGCACTACCTGCCAGAAATGCGCACCTCATGCTCTGGGAAATTCATATAGCCACTAAATCACCTCTAGGCAACTCATCCTGCCTCCCTCTGCCTTTGAAACCCACTCACTTTGCCTCCGGAAAACTGATCTGGAAACTGGCAACTGAAACTTGGCTCCTCCAGCAACTTGTACTTGGAATCTGGCTAACTCGCACAGGTTGTAGCAGCATCCTCTGCAGATAATTGCAGCCTCTTCCTGTCTCCCCAACACTGGAAAATATTGAGGAAAATTCCTCCGGATTCCTGCTCTCAAATCTTTGTTGAAACGTTTGCCCCAATGCTTTCTATAGCTTCAACTGTGCCCTGTTGAAAACCTGCAACTGGGTGGTCGAACTGCTCAACTCATTAACTGATTCTGATGTCTTCTCCAAGCCCTTCAACCTGCTCTTATAATCTCTCTTGGGAGTCTCTACGGCCACAATTACATCTCAGCCAAGGGTTGAGATCAATTTAACTTCACCAATAGAAGCCTCTAGAGCAAAATCGAACTTCTTAATTAATTGCCTTTAATTAACCACTTTTCCTAAGTTAGACTTAGGAAATATTTAACGATGGCTAATTAATTTAACTAAGGCATCTCCAAGTTATTTCTCTCAAAACCTTTTTAGGGTTTTTGAGATCTCATGTTCCTTAGCCTCTTAGACACAATCCGAGACTAGAACATCTGTTTGTTGCTACACAAACTAACGCTCCCTCTTAGCAAGGAAGGTGTTCACCACTATACCCATCTGATCTCTAAAATAGACGAACTTGGCTCTTCCTAGAACCTTCGTGAGTATATCAGTCACCTACTAATCTGTGGGTGTTGAGAAATCTAGGTCATCAATAGTTAGGAGATTTCTCTTCTTGATAATTGCTTGTGATAGACGTTTACTTTTTGATTATGATCTTCTCTTCTAAATGTTATTATTGTGTTCTTTTCATCAAGACAATTACCAAATCGTAAACAAAAAAAGACAAGAGACACAATATGTAGGCTTGTCAGTTAGGGCCAAAACCTCTCACTCTTTGAGAGGAAAACCCAAACGAAATTCTTCCTATAGATCTTCAATTAACGAACACCAAGACCATGACAAAGGCCCTTGACACTAGAGTCCTCCCAAGACCAAGTCACTAGCCTCCTTATTAGTCTTCCTCTTCCTTTTATCGGCTTCCTTCTAGAATCTCATACTCTTCCTTTCCACGATGGTCCTTTCGGCTTCCTTGAGAATCTCGGCTTCTTAGATCAACCCTATTTCAGAAACCCTAGAACAATTTTTCTCCTTGATTAGTCTCTTCAAAATAGAGAGACCTATAGCACTTTTACTCGGCTTCATCTAGTGAGATCCTTTACCCAAACAAGATCAGCTCAATGTAGTTGCAAGTTCTTCAACCTTCGCTAGATGCCTTCGGATACGCTGCCTTCGCATGTGGGAGAGTACACTAGCCCAAATCAGACTTCCCAGAAGTGTTACTTCCTTCGCTATCGTTCTTTGGTCCTTCGCTTATTTTCTCTAGTCCTTCTTCGCACTTATGATTGTAGGCTTCTCTTCACCAAATTGCTTGCCTCCAAATGAGATCAAGCACTGCTATATATACATGTTTCCTCATGCCCTTTAGGCCAACATGATTACTTGAAGGAGGGTCGACATCATCATTCGTTGTAGGTTGACTTGAAGAGGGCTAGTGACAAGGTCTTGGAGGATGTCTTTACATAGACAAGTGTGACTCTTTACAATGTGTAACATGTCTTCATTACATGACAATGACCCTTTATACTTTATGACTAGATTACAAAATTCCTAAAGGCTTTCAATGGGAGCCTTAACTAAAAATAAATCTCTTGCTCATGAAACCCATGCTGCAAGCATTGCAATAATTTATTTTTCTTCTTTACATCTCTTACATAAAATCATAATTACATGTCATTATGAAGACCAAACCTAGTTACATTTTTCAACACTCCCTCTTAACTAGGGAGGTATTCATAATGGTGCTTGGTCATTCTCAATCTAAAGAATTTATCATAAGAAGAATCAGATTGGTAACCCATTTATTTAGCATAATATCAACCAGCGTTGTTACATAGCAAAGCCTTGACTAACAGCTCTATCTCTCCACAAGATCTGAGCTCAATGCTGGCGAGACCAATGATTTATACACACTCTCATCATTGTCTCTCTTGGAACATACCCCACTCGGGTTCTCCGAATGTGTTCCATGAGGGCTATTCTTATCTTGGACTCCCCAGTCCTCAAGGAATATTGGTCCTCTACGACTACACTTATCTTGGATGCCCTATCTCATCCTCAAAGAGTATCGGATGCCAAATGATTACCCAATCCTCTCATTCTGTCTTCCCAGGTGAAGACCAGAATGATGTGTCTATCTCTCCCTCTCAATTAGGGAGGACATATCTATTCCAATAAAGGAATGTACTCATTCTTACAGAAGGAATGTACTCATTCCTACAGAAGGAATGTACACATTCCTATAGAAGGAATGTACCTAAGCTCCATCTTGGCTTAGGAATTTCCAAGTTTCTTCCAAGTAAGAAACTTCTTTCCAGGCTCCCTCTCAGATAGGGACCTACAGCAGCTCCTCAGGTGGAGATGATGGGGCAACCAGCTGCTTGAAGAATTCCTTCCTTCGATGTCATGAATTTCCTTTGTTGCGGAGTCTTCCTCTTTTGGGACTTCTTCATAGGGAACTGACCATCCGTCACTTTTATTCATCAGTCAATCATGTCATTATTCCCCCCTTATCAGAAAGTGATCTATCAGTCTACATATGCCATTGCTTCATGTTACGCTACCTTCATCATGTTTTCTTCTTCGGAAGGTTATTGCATCCTTCTCTATGGTTCTCTTGGAAGACATTCATAGTTCTTCCCTTTGGTAGCCCTGCATAAGCCCATCAAGATACTAGTTCATAAATAATGAACACTTAAATCATAATTACCTTTGTGATGGTCTTTCATCATGACATCTTCCTGTAGGCATCAGCATCCTGCATACATGTTGACACATCTCCTAAAGATATGTATTGTCAATGAAGTCTATCTTTTTCTAGACTTCCATAAGAGTCTTCATATCTTTCTGGGAGATATCATAGTCAAATCTTCTTGATCTTTTGGATGTTGACTGCCTTTACCATTGTTGCATATTTCATGATCTCTTCCTTCCTTTCTTCACACATTTCATTCCCAAGAGCTTAAGAGTTCTTTAGTTGTATTCAACCAACTCATACTCCATATGAGGACATATTATGTTGATTTCATCTAATAAACATGTGACTCATGCATTTTTGCATCCCTTTAAGGGAGGAGATTCTTTCTTTGATCATGCCTCTTAAGATAAAGAAGTGATCCATGTTGTCCGCAACCATATGACATGACTTCCATAATATCAAATGTGAGCATACATACCTCATCTTTCCTTTGGCTCATCCAGACTTCCTGTAGCAGCTTCCTTTGAATGAAGGAACTTCATCCCCTTGATTTGCTTCACTGTTATGTCATCATACCATCATCCCCTTGATTTTCTTCACTGTTATGTCATCATACCATCATCCCTTGAATTCCACAAGTTTGGAATTCAACACTTGATTTCCCTCCCAATCGGTGAACCTTACAGTGAAGATTCCATAAGAGAATATGGAGGATTTTGCATATCCCATCCTGCAGATGTTATCTTATTGACCAATGTATGATGAGCCTTGTCCTAGATGACTTCTTCCTTTTTCTGTAAGTATCACTTGTGCTTTCAATGAGGCCTCCAAGAGCTATATCCTACAAAGTTGACTGCCATAGATTTTTGTTCCAGACATCCTTCATGTTGCCTCTGTCACAGGCTCTTCTAATGCTTCATGATGCCATTCTCTAATATGATGCAAAAATGCATTTTGATAGTATCAGATGAAGTCATAAACTTACTTGAGTAGATGTTGCTTTCTTTCCTTGCTTCCTCCTTAATCTTGATGTTGATGTAGATAGAAGATTACTCCTTGAAAAATTGATGAGAGAGAGCGTTCTTTACGACCCTTCTTGAAGATTATGACAGTATTCTTTGAGCTTCCACTCCTTCGATGATTGATGATCTCGGAAATGCTTCTAGGGTTTTTGATCTTTTCTTTTTGCTTCCTTCGAGACTCTTGTTGAAGTAGATTTCTTCGATCCAACGTTTTAGTATGATTTTGATCTCTTGCTTGGTATTCTTTGTCTTGCCTTGATCCCTTTCTTGGATCGTGGTCCTCATGTGTCTCTTTGATAAAATGCCCCTCCTTGACTTCAGCGTCTAAGCTCTGATACCATGTTGAGAAATCTAGGGCATCAGTAGTTAGGAGATTTCTCTTCATGATACTTGCTTGTGATACACTTTTACTTCTTGATTATGATCTTCTCTTCTAAAAGTTATTATTTCTTTTCATCAAGACAATTACCAAATCATAAACAACAAAAGACAAGAGACACAGTCGCTTGTCAGCCAGGGTCAAAACCTCTCATTCTTTAAGAGGAAAACCCAAACGAAATTCTTCTTATAGATCTTCAATTGACGAACACCAAGACCATGACAAAGGCCCTTAGCACTAGAGTCCTCCCAAGACTAAGTCACTAGCCTCCTTATTGCTCTTCCTCTTCCTTTTCTCAGCTTCCTTCTAGAATCACGAACACTTCATTTCCACACTGCTCCTTTTGGCTTCCTTGAGAATCTCGGCTTCTTAGGTCAACCCTATTTCAGAAACCCTAGAACAATTTTGCTCCTTGATTAGTCTCTTCAAGAGAGAGAGAGACCTATAGAACTTTTACTCGGCTTCTTCTAGGGAGATCCTTTACCCAAACAAGATCACCTCAATGTAGCTGCAAGTTCTTTGACCTTCGCTAGATGCCTTCAGATCTGTTGCCTTCGCACGTGGGAGAGTATAATAGCCCAAATCAAACTTCCCATGAGTGTTCGTTCCTTCTTTATCCTTCCTTGGTCATTCGCTTATTTTCTCTAGTCCTTCTTCGCACTTATGATTGTAGGCTTCTCTTCACCAAATTGCTTGCCTCCAAATGAGGTCGAGCACTACTATATATACATGTTTCCTCATGTCCTTTAGGCCGACATGATTACCTGGTGGAGGGCTAACATCATCACTCATTGTAGGCCGACTTGAAGAGGGGTAGTGACAAGGTCTTGGAGGATGTCTTTACATAGATAAGTGTGACTCTTTACAATGTGTAACATGTCTTCATTATATGACAATGACTCTTTATACTTTATGACTAGATGACAAAATTCCTAAAGGCTCTCAATGGGAGCCTTAACTAAAAATAAATCTCTTGCTCATGAAACCCATGATGCAAGCAATGCAATAATTTATTTTTCTTCCTTACATCTCTTACATAAAATCACAATTACATGTCATTATGAAGACCGAACCTAGTTACATTTTTCAACACTCCTTCTTAACTAGGGAGGTATTCATAATGGTGCTTGGTCATTCTCAATCTGAAGAATTTCTCATAAGAAGAATCAGATTGGTAACCCGTTTATTTAACATCATATCAACCAGCATTATTACATGTAAAGCCTTGACTAATAGCTCTATCTCTCCACAATATCTTAGCTCAATGTTGGCGAGACTAGTGATTTATAAACACTCTCATCATTGTCTCTCTCGAAATATACCCCACTCGGGTTCTCAGGGTGTGTTCCATGAGGACTATTCTTATCTTGGACTCCCCAATCCTCAAAGAATATCGGTCCTCCACGACTACTCTTATCTTGGATGCCCTATCTCATTAAGAGTATCAAATGCCAAATGATTACCCAATCTTCTCATTCTATCTTCCCAAGTGAAGACCAAAATGATGTGTCTATCTCTCCCTCTCAATTAGGGAGGACATATCTATTCCAATAAAGGAATGTACTCATTCCTACAGAAGGAATGTACCTAAGCTCCATCTTAGCTTAGGAATTTCCAAGTTTCTTCCAAGTAAGAAACTTCTTTCCAGGCTCCCTCTCAAATAGGGACCTACAGCAGCTCCTCAGGTGGAGATGATGGGACTACTAGCTGCTTGAAGAACTCCTCTCTTTGATGTCATGAATTTCCTTTGTTGCGGAGTCTTCATCTTTTGGGACTTCTTCATAGGGCACTAACCATCCATCACTTTTATCCGTTAGCCAGTCATGTCATTATTCCTCTTATAAGAAAGTGATCTATTAGTCTACATCTATAATTGCTTCATGTTATCCTAACTTCTTCAATTTTTCTTCTTCAGAAGGTTCTTGCATCCTTCTCCACAGTTTTCTTGGAAGACATTCATAGTTCTTCCCTTTGGTAGCCCTGCATAAGCCCATCCAAATACTAGTTCATAAATAATGAACACTTAAATCATAATTACCTTTGTGATGGTCTTTCATCATGACATCTTCCGTAGGCATCAGAAACCTACATACATGTGACACATCTCCTAAAGATATGTATTGTCAAGGGTCTCTATCTTTTTCAAGACTTCCATCAAAGTCTTCATATCTTTCTAGGAGATATCACAGTCAAATCCTCTTGATCTTTTGGATGTTGACTGCCTTTACCATTGTTGCATATTTCACGATCTCTTCCTTCCTTTCTTCACACATTTCATTCCCAGGAGCTTACGAGTTCCTCGGTTGTAGTCAACCACCTCATACTCCATATGAGGACATATTATGTTGATTTCATCTAATAAACATGTGACTCATGCATTCTTGCATCCCTTTGAGGGATGAGATTCTTTCTTTGCTCATGTCTCTTAAGATAGAGAAGTGATCCATGTTGTCCGCAACCATATGACATGACTTCCATAATATCAAATGTGAGCATACATACCTAATCTTTCCTTTGGGTCATCCAAACTTCCTGCAACAGCTTCCTTTGAATGAAGGAACTTCATCCCCTTGATCTGCTTCACTGTTATGTCATCATACCATCATCCCTTGAATTCCACAAGTTTGGAATTCAACGCTTGCTTTCCCTCATGATCAGAGAACCTTACAAAGAAGATTCCATCAGAGAATCTGGAGGATCTTGCATATCCTATCCTGTAGATGTTATCTTATTGACCAATGTATGATGAGCCTTGTCCTAGATGACTTCTTCCTTTCTCCATAAGTATCACTTGTGTCTTTTGTTGACTGCCATAGATTTTTGTTCCAGACATCCTTCATGTTGCCTATGTCACGGGCTCTTCTAATGCTTCATGATGCCATTCTCTAATATGATGCATCCTATCTTATTTACAATGCTTCTTGTCTATAATTTACAACAGAAGAGTACCTTTCAGTGAAGGAGATTATCTCAATCATAGTAGAGATCTCTCACTTCCTCCTTCTTAGGCTTCTTTGTCTCAAGTTATTCCACTTCTTCGGTAATATGGGCTTCTTCCTTATTCCTCTTGTAATTGTCCTTTTTAAGCTTAGGACAATCTCTTCTATAGTGCCCATATTCTTGACATCCATAGCATTGCACCTTATATCCATGTTCTTCTTTTTCTTTTGGGAACCAAATTTTCCAAACTTTCCTTTTCTTCTTGCCATAGCAGCATATGCCTGATTCTGCTCATTTGATCCTACATTAGTTTTGCCTTACGTGTAGTTTCTTCAATCTTGCATAATGTGTTGATTTGGGGTAGCATCGGATGTGCTCTAACCACGAAATTTGGTGGATAGGTTGGGGCACATAAGATCTCCAATACCCAGAAAGGGTTTGAGCAAATTCTAGACAGATCAGGAGATATTAAAATAATTAATATTTTTAATGGAGTCCCTAAGTCTAAACTTAGGGAAAATAAAATATTAATGTGTATTAATATGAATCTGTGTTAGAATGGTCCAAAAGTCATGGATCAAGCCAGATCTAATCTTAGCCATTGATTAGGGACTTAATCTCGGCCGTTGAAATGACAACAGAAAAAGTATAAAAGGAGGCTTGAGGGGCACTTGGAGAATACACAGAGGGAGACCAGTTAGTTCAATTTCTGGAGCGGGGTTTGCTAAGAAATTGA
Source organism: Pinus taeda (assembly GCA_000404065.3). Taxonomy (NCBI): domain Eukaryota; kingdom Viridiplantae; phylum Streptophyta; class Pinopsida; order Pinales; family Pinaceae; genus Pinus; species Pinus taeda. Next base: position 64,206 of record APFE030351055.1, read on the forward strand.
ACCAGTGGTCTAGACAGCAGTCAGGAGGCAACAAGTACGGAATAGAGAGACGGGAAATCAGCACAGAAGAGGCAGACGTAGAGCCAGAGGAAGCCACGCAAAGGCAGCAGAGGTTGCGCAGAGTTAGAAGGGCCTGCATCATCCACGCAGAGGCTGCAGGAGTGACGCAAAAGCCCAGAGAGGTTGCGCAGAGCCTCAATAGGCTGATGCAAAGGGTTTCAGGCTATAGTAGAGGTCGGTAGTGCCTACATTGGGTTTAGAAAAGTGTTGGAAGGTTGTGTATCTGTGGGTAAGCTAGTTTGGCACCCTGTTATACAAGAAAATTGCTGAATAATAAAATCCTCCCTTGCTGCATCGTTTTCCCACTTTGGTTTTTCCGGGGACATTAGTCCCAAATAACTGTGTCAATGTGTGCATATGTTTGTTTCTATACTACGGTGTGATATCTGCAGTAGTATTTATTTTAATATTTGTTGAAGTAATTTCATGAATAACTTATGATGAAATAAGTAGGAAAAGTAAATCAGTCGCTGCAGTGACAGAATTTTCACATAACGACCATAGATCCTGGAAAGGAGTGGCTTCTTTCTTTCCATAAATACTTGAAGTGAAGTTGCCCCATTCCTCTTGTAGTGCATTCAATACTACAATAGTCATTTCTTTGTCAGACATTATTTCACCCAAATCTTGAAGTTGATCTCTTATTTCTGAAATCCTCATAAAATAGGAGGTTATTCCTTCTTCCCTTGAGATCTTTAATTTGTAGAGTTTTTGCCTTAGAGAGATAACTTCTCCTGCGGTACTTACAGAAAATAACTCTACCAATTTGTCATATATTGCTCTTGCAGTGTCTAATTTTGATACATATGGGATGAGAGAGTCTTTGATGGATTCTATGAGAATCCTCTAGGCCCTTACCTCCCCTTTCATGAATCTAGCATGTGCTTGAGTGTCTTCTTTAGGAGGTTGGGTTATTGACCCCTTGATGTGATCCATGACTTCATTCTCAATGAGATTCATGTTTGTTCTTTTCTTCCATGCAAGGAAATTTGAAGCCCCAACGAATTTGTTGTTCTCCTTGCAAAAAGACATTTGATAGTATCAGATGAAGTCATAAACTTACTTGAGTAGATGTTGCTTTCTTTACCTGCTTCCTCCTTAATCTTGATGTTGATGTAGATAGAAGATTACACCTTGAAAGATTGATGAGAGAGAGCTTGCTTTACGACCCTTCTTGAAGATTATGACAGTCTTCTTTGAGCTTCCACTCCTTCGGTGATTAATGATCTCAAAAATTCTTCTAGGGTTTTTACCCTTTCTTTCTGCTTCCTACGAGACTCTTGTTGAAGTAGATTTCTTCGATCTAGGGTTTCGATATGATTTTGATATCTTGCTTGGTATTCTTTGTCTTGCCTTGATCCCTTTCTTGAACCGTGATCCTTATGTGTCTCTTTCATAAAAAGCCCCTCCTTGACTTCAGCACCTCTCTAATACCATGTTGAGAAATCTAGGGATTCAGAAGTTAGGAGATTTTTCTTCTTGATAATTTCTTGTCATAGACTTTTACTTCTTGATTATGATCTTCTCTTCTAAAGGTTATTATTGCGTTATTTTCATCAAGACAATTACCAAATCATAAACAACAAAAGACGAGAGACATAGTATGTAGGCTTGTCAGCTAGAGCCAAAACCTCTCACTCTTTGAGAGGAAAACCCAAACAAAATTCTTCTTATATATCTTCAATTGACGAACACCAAGACCATGACAAAGGCCCTTGACACTAGAGTCCTCCCTTTACACTAAAGTCCTCCCAAGACCAAGTCACTAGCCTCCTTACTGCTCTTCCTCTTCCTTTTCTCGACTTCCTTCTAGAATCTCGGACTCTTCCTTTCCACACTACTCCTTTTGGCTTCCTTGAGAATATCGGCTTCTTAGGTCAACCATATTTCAAAAACCCTAGAACAGTTTCACTCCTTGATTAGTCTCTTCAAAAGAGAGAGACATATAACACTTTTACTCGGCTTCTTCAAGTGAGATCCTTTACCCAAACAAGATCACCTCAATGTAGTTGCAAGTTCTTCGACCTTCGCTAGATGCCTTCAGATCCGTTGCCTTTGCACGTGGGAGAGTATACTAGCCCAAATTAGACTTCCCAGAAGTGTTCCTTCCTTCACTATCCTTCTTTGGTCCTTCACTTCTTTTCTCTAGTCCTTCTTCGCACTTATGATTGTAGGCTTCTCTTCACCGAATTGCTTGCCTCTAAATGAGGTCGAGCACTGTTATATATACATGTTTCCTCATGCCTTTAGGCCAACATGATTACCTGAAGGAGGACCGACATCAACATTCATTGTAGGCCGACTTGAAGAGGGCTAGTGACAAGGTCTTGGAGGATGTCTTTACATAGACAAGTGTGACTCTTTACAATGTGTAACGTGTCTTCAAAACATGACAATGACTCTTTATACTTTATGACTAGATGACAAAATTCCTAAAGGCTCTCAATGGGAGCCTTAACTAAAAATAAATCTCTTGCTTATGAAACCCATGATGCAAGCATTACAATAATTTATTTTTCTTCTTTACATCTCTTACATAAAATCACAATTACATGTCATTATGAAGACTGAACCTAGCTACATTTTTCAACAGTGGGACTGTGGGAACATGTTGTAGCCAAACCGATCCATGTTGCTAGTGTCTGACATCTGTGATACCTCCTTCCTTCACAACATCGAGTTGAACTAACTCTCTGTCACTGGAAATCACTATGAAGAAACTACACTGATTGTCACTGTCCACCATGCTACTACGCATACTTTGATCTCACACTGTTGATGCATTTGTGTTGAAGTCATCACTGCACCTGTGTGTGTTGATCTCTCAATACCTGAAGATCAAGCTTCCATAGGGTCGCTCCCTCTGAAGCTAGACTCCGTCTGAATCTCTATCTCCTACTAAAAATAATTGGGAAATCACATTGTCTGGAGACTGGAACTACTCCTTGCTCTCCACAACTAGCCAATTCGCACTGCCTATTGTGTCATTGCAACTAGCTCTACAACTGTCTCTTGAGTATGTGACTACGCCAACTTGGCTCTGTAACTCTCTCGAGTACCTGAAAATTTCTTGAATGCAATAACTGGATATCTATCTTCTAACTATTAGAAAATTATTTCTCTTTTGAATTATTATTTAGCAAATAACGATAAATTCACTAATGCATTCATCACAATAAAAACATTGCAAAAATATAAAACTAGAACTGTGAAACTATGCACAGCCCTGGGAACCCTTCCCTACAAGAGCTACATTCTCCTCCTCCTTCTCTACCTTTGGTCCCTTTCCACTACTGTTGGTAGTACACTCTATGAGACTGAGCCTTAGCTCCTCCTATGAAGTCACTCCATAGGTACTCCCAACTAGGAAGTGTGTCTTGCCCAAAAATTACTTGGACGAATGTACGCCACTCTTTGGTAGACCCGTTGAGTGTTGTGTGCACCAGTTTTTCCTTTGTTGGTTTCTCTCCCACTACAGCAAACACGTCTCTGATTGATTGAATCCTGATAAGATAGGACATTACACCTTCGCCCTTTTGCATTTTGACTGTCCTCAACTTCTCCTTGAGAATTAATTTCTGATTCTCGAACAAATCCTGGTACAGCTTCACAATGGCATCCCACATGTGCTTCGTTGTGTTCTTCTCTGTCATATGCAGGACGATGTGATCTCAAACTTCGTCAAGGACCATCCCCTTAGCTTTGGCCATATCCTTATTGTACTCATGGTACTAGATATGACTTGTTAGGTCAGCAACAATTGATGTCACTAACTCCTTCAGACCAATGTTATTAGAACCAGACCAGTCATCGAACCAGTAGACGCCTCGGACTAGGAACCGGTCATAAATGGACCGAAACCGATAAAAACACTGGACCAAAAAACCGGTCAACCAAAAACACATAAAATTTTCATACTTTAAAGAAAACCACATATATTCATGTGCATCCATATGAATCCATACCATTTATACACATATAAGCAAGAGTTCTCATTTATAGAGCATGTAAGGGTGCACATAACCAAAATAACACCGAGTGCAATCCATCTTTGGACCAAAAATACATCAAAAAACAAGAGCTATATGTCCTCTAGCATCCAAAAATAATCATGCCACAACAAATACCTACATATCATCAAAATATTTACCTATATTGGGATCTTCATCATCAATATCACCCTCTTAGCATTAAAATAAGATAAAAAATGCTTGGCATGTCAATTCAAGATTTTGTTTAAGTGACTGGTACATTTTTAGTAGGATCATGAATCATGAGAAAGGAGTTCAACAATCAATGTACTCTAAAATCAATGCCACTAACATCAATGCACATAGAGGGGTTGGTGCTCTTGATTAAATGCTAGTTCGATACCCTCATACATGACAAAATCCAATGGAAACATTGCAATCCCCTCAATCCTTAAATCCTGAAAAAGTGTTAAGTCTGCCAGATTTTGAGTGAGATTTGAATTTCAACTTTCTCCATATGAAATCCAATGAGGTCGGAACCACTCTCAAAAATCCTAAGTCATTTCATGGTAATGTTAAAAATTTAAGTAAAATGATGAAAATGAAAGATAAAAGAGAATTTCACTTTTACTTTAAGAATTTAACATTACCATGAATTGCATAGCAATAGTAGGGCCATAGGCTTTAGTATTAGGCACCTATTGTGGGCTAGTGCCCAGCTAAGACAAAAATTAAAAGAAGAAAAACAAAGCAAGCCCCCCTTGTTGCATTCTATGCAGCTTTACCAAACTAGTTGGTTCAAGTCACCGGTCTAAACCGATTTTTGCTTCAAAACGGTTGGACCGGTCGATTCAAACTAGTTTCGTCGATCCTGATAACAATGCTTTAGACCATGCTCATCCAATAGGAATTACATCCTCACTTTCCAGATGCCAAAGTTGGATGCTCCATCCAACCTGTCTTGATCCCTAAGTCGTATTGCAGCCATCTCTATGAAACTCAAAAAATTAAAGAAATAAATTGGGAAATCTCTTTCTCCTTTCGGAAAATTAACTCGCCCTTCTCCCTGTTGCTCGTACTCCTATCTGGAATGCACAAATCTGATCCTGGGTAATTTGTACTTGCCTCCAGATTCCTTTCTGGAACTCGCACTGCATGGTACTTCTCTCCTAGGTAACTCGCTCTACCTCCATATGCCCTTCTTTGGCACGGGCATATGCACTGTTGACCCTGAAACACACACTGGCAAGCTCCCACTCGCAGCTTACACTACTTACTACAACCTACTTTCGCTGGAGATCACGACTTCCTTTCCTGACACTAGAATACTAGAAACACTCTGAGAATTGTCTTGGAAATTTTCTCTCTGAAAACTCTGTGCGCTCTCTTCTTTGCCCCGCGATGATCTGTTACTGCAAAAACCCTTTGCTACAAAATCATTGCATTAGATCTGCTCTACAAATCTCCGATCTGCTCACCAAAAACCCTTTCCGGCAATTCTACTGCCTGTTGTTACTTCTCCTGAGACAAATTGAACTTTTCCTCCGACCTGGACTGGAAATCGATCTATTGTCTCCTTGCAATTCGCACTGCCTGGTTAGCCTGCACAAATATGGAATCGCACGCTGCAAATCTCCCTCTAAACTGCACAAATATCGCTTTTGTTTGCCTAGAGCCTCTGATCCAATCTTTAATGCTCTGGTACCATGTGAAAATTCCTTGAATGCAATAACGGGATATTTATATTCTAACTATTAGTAGTTTATTTGTCCTCTGAATTATTATTCATTAAATAACAACACATTCACTATTGCATTCTTCACAATAAAAATGTTGCAGACATATAAAAACTGGAACTGAGAAATAGATGCACACACACAAAAATATGATATTGTTTTTTGACAAATGTCCCTGGAAAAACCCTGAAAGGAAAACCAATGCAACAAATTAGGGTTTTATTATTATCTTTAGCAATTCAAGAGTATAATGATTTACTTGCCAATCTCGCAAAGCTTCAGCAATCTCAACTAGCTAAAATAAAATTATCTGCCTCTGTAGCTAGATTTGCCTCACCCAAGCCACGCGCACACTCCAATTGGCTATGTGCACTGCTTGCCAGAAATGCACACCTCCAGCTTTGGGAAATTCGTACAGCCCTTGAATCACCTCCAGGAAAGTCGTCTTGCCTCCCTCTACCTCTAAAACCCACTCAATCTGCCTCTAGAACATTGATCCAACAACTAGCAACTGAAACGTGGCTCCTTCAACCACTCGCACTGGGATTTGGCTAACTCGCACTAGCTGTAGCGGCCTCCTCTTCCTGTCTCCCGGACACCGGAAAATACTGAGGAAAATTCCCCCATACTCCTACTCTTAAATCTCTACTGAAACCCTTGCTTTGATTCTTTCCCTAGCTTCAACTGCGCCCTATTGAAAACCTGCAACTAGGTAGTCGAACTACTCAACTCATTAACTGATTCTGATGTCTTCTCCAAGCCCTTTGACTTGCTCTTATAATTTGTTGTTGGAGTCTCAACAGCCATGATTACATCTCAATCTATGGCTAAGATCAATTTGATATCACAAATAGAAGCCTCTAGAGCAAAATCGAACTTCCTTAATTAATTGTCTTTAATTAACCACTTTTCCTAAGTTAGACTAAGGAAATATTTTAATGATGGCCAGTTAATTTAATTAAGGCATCTCCAAGTCATTTCTCACGAAACATTTCTAGGTTTTGGAGATCTCGTGTTCCTTAGCCTTTTAGACACAATCTGAGACTAGAACACTTCTCCGTTGCTACACAAACTACCAATAATGTCCTCTAATCTCATAATACAAGGGACACTAAAAAATGAGGTGCATCTCCATCTCTAGCTCCTCAAGGTGGCACGTCTGGCAGATCTTACTAGATCATAGTATATGGTGATTTGTCTCTATATGAAGTCGATGGAAGCCGACCCGAACTATCCCAAATAAATCCTCTGCGAATGCATCCAATCTGTGTGCATATAAGGGGGGCAAATGATGATGCCATCCCACAACTCCAAAAGGTGCTCTAGGTAGAAAGACATCTTCAAGCCCAAGATTGTCAAAGGTGGTATCCAAGTGACCTAAATGTAGAATCTATATATACCCTCTTTGATAGCATGGCTTAGTACTTGTCTAGTTGGCAAGAGAAGGAGCATTGCATCAAGGGAGAATCCGAATAGGAAAAAGCGCTCTAGGAAATAGTAATCAAGGAAAGAAGTCGAGACACTTCTCAAAACCAACCTCATCCTTGCCTTGTGGAAGGATCTGAAGCAATAGCCTTCGAGGAGCAAAGTGCAAGGAAGGGATACCTCTCCCTCCTAGTGGCAGAGTCTCTCAGAGATTGGACTCTATGAAGGAAAGAAACCAAGCAAAAAATGACCTAGAGGCTAAAAGGGTGGGTGTTAAACTTTTCTTGAATGATGGGCTGCAAAATTGTTCACTTATATCGGATGATGCACCTAAGAAGCAAGGTTTATACTCTCTCCAGCCTAGTCCAGCATGTCTACAACACGCTCAATCCTTGAATCTTGGAGCCATAGAGAATAATGGGTTTGATAAAGAAGAAGCACAAATAAAAGCTAAAAAGAACAATGTTATCAGAATTGAACCATTCATCATATTAGTAGAGCCCATAAATGGGAACCGGACCAGATCTGGAAAAAAATTGGACCAAAAGACTAATCCACCAAAAATTACATAAATATTAAATATTTAAATTTTGAAAAAAAAAAATCCAAGAATATTCATGTGCATCCATATGAATACAAACCATTATACCCAAATATGAAAAATTTCTCATATATAAAGCAAGGGTGCATATAACCAAAATAGCACCAAGTGCAATCATTTTTGAACCAAAAATACATTAAAAATACTATTAAAAATATTATATATATATAAATAAATAAATAAGGGCTCTAGATAGCCTCTATAGGCCAAAAAAAATCACGGTACAACAAGTATCTACATATCATCCAAACCATTGCCTATATTTGGATCCTCATGATCAATAACACTTTCTAAGCATTAAAATCAGATAGAAAAAACTTAACATGTTAAATCGAGATTTTGAGTGCTGGGTACATTTTTGCTAGGGTCATGAAAGAGGAGTTCAACAATCAATGCCACTGACATCAAGGTACATAGAGGAATGATGTTTTTGATTAAATGCTACTTCCATACCCTCTTACATGATAGAATCCAATGGAAATGTTGCAATCCCCCCAAGCTTGAAATCCTGATAACTGTTAAGTCTACTGGATTTTGAGTTAGATCTAAAATTCTACTTTCTCCATATGAAATTCAATGGGGTTGGAACCACTCTCAGACATCCTAAAAAAATAATTGTAATGTTAAAAATCTAAGTAAAATTTAAAAAGATAAAAGAATTTAACATTAACATTAATTACATAGCATTAGTAGGCCATTAGGATTGAATATTAGGCTTCCCCACTCATAAATTATTGTTTAAAAATTATGTGTTCCAATGATCCTTATATGCATTGTATTAAACCA
>APFE030351057.1:2134-27725 GCA_000404065.3 Pinus taeda
CCTGCCTCCGCTGCTCAATACCTGCTCAAGAACTAATGATAATTCCAAGGCAACCACGTATTTACTTGGAAAAATCATGTGAGCACAAGCTACAATGTGGGAAAATACGTGAGAAAACTCATTTGCATACTCAATCCCTTGATTGTGCAAGATCTGATGCACAACTATAGTCACAACTGATAACAATCTGATTCTTTAACACCTATCCCTGCTAAACTGAACATGCACTGACATGCAACTGAGTTAACTGATGTATTCATTAGTTGTATTATGAGTTAATAACTTGTGAATTAATTAATAACTAATTCACCCAACTCATCTCTAGTCTATTTGCCAGTTAGATTAAATACAACCAGTTTAACAAAGCTAAACTGAACACAACTCCATCAACTGCACCTCCAGTCCACTAAACTCAACTCACTTGAGTTCTAACTGAAGTCCTGAATGCAAATATTAGTCATCCCATAGGTAACCACGTATTTCCTTCTGGGATCTGCATGTACCACATCCGTAGCTCATCCTGAAGTGCTCCAAAAGAATAAGACAAAGTTTATAGTCTAAATATTATTATGAGCTAATAATATTTGACTGTTCTATATTTAGACTGAGCAGTCACTCCGCTGTGTTGTCACTCCGCTGTGGTCTAAAAATAGAAGTCCATCTATTTTTTCCAACTTGATCAATCATCCATAAACAACAACCTGCAATCCATAGACATGATCCATATGTCTAAAAATAGACATAGTCTAAAAATAGTCTTGCGCCAAAAATAGCCTGCGGGCCCACTTAGTGAAGGCGACTCTTTTCACTAAGCTCCATCATCTTGTTGCAATCTCAACAGATGTTGTCACCTTCCCATGTTCCCGTGAACCTAATTTCATCAACCATGTCATTCCATATTTGTTTTGTGGTATTGCAGGAAAGGAAATGATGTTATGTCCATTCGAAGTGTTGTTTGCAGAGTATGCACTAAGTGGGACCATACACGGATCTGTGCATAAGCGAGTCCCCTGTAGGAACCTTATTTCGGAGAATGCACTAGAAAAAGAGTCTGGTCTGGGGTGGAGTCTTCAAATGCCAAATGAGCTTCCACCATCTTTGAATGATTTATGGTTGTTTGTTTATAATCAGACACAAGTAACCTTCCTTGGGGGAGTATTAACCAGATTCAGCCTTGCTCCACATGAGCTCATCTAGGCCTTCCTTGATGTAGATGTGGGATTCACTCAGTGTGCTTTTGTAATCCTTCCAGTTGTGGTGCCAGATAGGAGGCAAATTTAGTTGCGCTGCTAATTTCCATGCTTGTGTGAAAATGTATGAATTCTCATGGTCCGCAATATGGGCGATTACTTTTATGTTCTGTTGATCCAGTAATTGAATAAGCTCAAGAGGGAGGTAACATCTCCCCCCTCCACCGGTCCATGGGTCTATTCCAATGCGAGCCCTGGATCCATCATTGATTCTCCAAGTAAGATGGCTGCGAATGAGGGGGAGTGAGCACAATAGATCTTTCCAAACCAATGAGATGCCTATTCTGTTCCAACCAGGCAGCCGGATCCAGTCCATGACTTGTAGGGGCCAGATGTATTTATGGTATGAGATAGATGTCCAGAGATTTTTCTTGGTGAGCAATGTCCATCCGATTTTCGTAGCCAGAGCATGTGCAAAGGATGATAGATTCTTAAGACCCCATCCTCCCCACTTTTTAGGCATGGCAATATTATCCCATCTAATCGATGCAAAAATGCGTTTATCCTGTCCTCCATTCCAAAGGTATCTGCAACAAATTTCCTTGAGACGAGCTAGAATACCTCTAGATATCCAGGCTAAAGCCATCCAGAATACAAGTGTAGCCTCCAAGATAGATTTTATAAGCACCAACCTTCCTACTCTGGATAGAAAGTGATGGCTCCAATGAGAAATCCTCTTCTGAAATTTGGAGATCAGCCAAGTCCAATCCGCTATCTTGTGTCCCAAAGGCTTGATCTAGTAACCCAAATATTTGAAGCCCTGCTCTAGAGGTCGAGGGTTATATGGGAATCGATGCAAGGCAATATTGAACTCTTGTGCAGAAGTATATGCCTGGGAAATAGTATATTTTGAGTGGCTTTCCATCATACCAGTGGTTTTGTAAAAAGTGGCAAGGATACTTTCAAAAGTGATCGAATCTCGAATACTTCTATCCAAGAAGATGAGGACATCATCCACAAACATGAGATGAGTTAGGTAACACTGATCAGTAATCTTTAAACCTGATAATTTGCCATTCTGCTTTCCATGATAAATTAGTCTGCTCATGCATTCCATAACAAGCAAAAAGAGGAGAGGTGAGAGTGGGAAACCTTGCCTGAGTCCCCTTTCAGCATGGAAAAAAGGAGAGGCAGCGCCATTAATGAGCAGACTATAGGTTGGGGTTGTTATGCAAGCCATTAACCAGTTGGTAAATGAGAGGGGGAAGCCTAGGTTGATAAGAAGCATTTTGATATAAAGCCAGTTCACTTGATCAAAAGCCATGGCGAGGTCAATTTTGAGGATGATACCTTTTAGTCTGCAGGCACGGATGGAAAGAATGGCTTCTTGAGTAGTGGCAATAGCTTCATGAATCTGGTGGTCTTCAAGGAATGAGAATTGTTCAGGGAGGATATGCTAAGAAAGGATAGGCCTGATACAATTTGCAATGATTTTGGAGATGATCTTGTAAAGGAAATTACAGAGGGAGATGGGCCGGAAATCACCAAAAGAGGCAGGGGAGTTAGATTTTGGGATGAGGGCAATGAAGGTAGAGTTGATAGCATTATGAAATATACCTGATGATCGGCATTCCTCCATAGCCTGTAGAAGATCAAAGGCCAATAGATCATAAAATGCCAAATAGAATTCGATTGTCCACCCGTCAGGCCTTGGGCTTTTATCCTTTTTGAACCACTTTAATACCCCCTCAAGTTCTTCCAGAGTGATAGGTGAAATCAATTCATTTGCTTCTTCCTCCCCCACAAAACGAGGGAAGAGTCCAGCCACTTGTATGATATCTGCTAGATTGGCCTCATGGGGAGATCCAAACAGAGTCCGAAAATGGGAGGTGCCCAGTCCAGAGAGCTTTTAGAAATTGTCAGCTTGCTCTCCATCAAGAAGGGGAATTTTCCAAATCGTGTTTGTAGTCTTCCTTCCCTTGGAAAAATTTTGGTAAAATTTGGTGTTTCCATCTCCTGCCTTTAACCAAATGGCCCTGCTCTTCAGTCTCCACGATTCTTCCCTCTCCTTGAGTATCTTGTCTTCCTACTTCTCAAGCTCAATCAACTTGGTCTTCTCTGCTACTGCGATAAAACCAAGATTCTTGTCATCCAACAATAATTTCAACTCAGCTTCAATGGCTGAAATCTTTTGATCATCCTTAGCCTTCTTCTCCTTAGCCCTTAGTTGTTTTAGCTGAGAAAGGTTGTGGCAGAAACCTTCCGTCATCGTTATGTGATTTGTTATAGGGTGGGTGACCCAAAAATCCTTGACTAAGCTTGTATATCCCTCATCTTGGAGCCAAACATTATTGAATTTGAAGGGTACCTTTGGCTTGGCATCAGGTCCAAGAATCTCCAGGTAAATAGGAGAATGATCTGATATTCCCCTTGACCCCAACCATTGTCTGTATCTAGTCAATATTTGAAGTAGGGGAATTTTGATCAGGAATCTGTCGAGTCTTCTAGCTAGGGCTACATCCCCTACTCTCTGGTTCCTCCACGTAGGCATATGCTTGTTCATGGGGATGTCAACAAGATGGTGCTAGTCTAGAATGTCCTTAAATAAATTATACAAGGGGTCAACTTGGGAATTTGATCCCCAAGATTCCCCATATCCCACAGAGAAATTAAGATCACCCCCTATGATAACCTGATCCATAGATGTCGAGTTTAATCCAAGAAAATACTGACAGAATTCCTCTCTCCACTATCATGGGCCATATACATTGATGATCCTCAAGGTCTCCCCTAGCTCATATGAGAAGAGATCCATACCTATAAAGCCCACTCCTCCCCAGGTGGCAGATACGTTGATGGTATGGGGATTGTATCCGATGGCTGAGCCCCTAGCTCTACCTATGGCATCCAATGCATGGAAGTGCCATCCGGGTCTGATGGTAAATAGGGTTTGCTCAATAGAATCAACATTGCCCAAAGTCTCTTGCAGCATAATGATATCAGTTGGTTCATTCTCAATCAACCTCCGCATGGCTAGTTTTTTGGAGGTACTAGCCAGACCTCTGTAGTTAAAGGAGAGGCATTTCATGGTGGAACCCCATTTGGGGTTTTTAATGCTCTAAGAACCCCTTCCATGGTAGATTGCTTGCCAGATGCAACCTCGGCACCACCTTTCTAAATGGCCTTTGTCAGGAAAGATTTTCATCCTTGGGAAGATTATGCAGGGGCTCCAGGGTAGGTTAGCCCCAACCCAGTATGCGAGTCAAGGCCCAGTATGTGCCTAGAGAAAACTTTGTAGGAGTGAGGCAATACCAAGTGGAAAGAGGCCAAAACCCCAGATGAGGATGGGGTCAGTTGGACAGTAAGGGAAGAGGGGGCTATGATGGGTGAAGGGATGGAAATCGCGCAAGTAATGACAGGAGCCAAAGGTGCAATAAAATCCAATGACGAACCAATGGAAAGTGATAATGAAGATGAGTGAGAGGATAGGGTAGAGAAAGGAGTAGTACCCGTTTTTCACGCCATCTCTGCAGCAGCAGCAGCTCTTGCCTAAGTCAGATGGGGCGAGGGCGGCTTGTAGGTTTCTTTTGCATCCTTTGAGGATTCACCCAAGTTATATAGATTTGGGATCGGGATGCTAATTCACGATGTTGACACAGGAGCTCGAGTTTCCCACACAAGTGCTTTTCCTTTTTGTGGTGGTGGAGACCTGAGGGGATCAGTTGGTTTCGCGAGCAGAGGACATTCCTTGAATACGTGCCCTACCTTATGACACCTTCTACAGTAGAATGGAACACCCTCATAATCCAAGAACTATATTCTGGTGTAATGCCTCCATTTCAAGTTGATCTTCTCTTCCAGACCTTCCCTCATGTCCAAGTGAACCAGGATTCTTGCCAGCCCACGGGTTTTTGTCTAAATATAGGTTTTATCATATTCCAGATACGTCCCAAGGGCGTTTCCAATCCTAATAAACACCGCTTCAGACCAGAATTGTAGAGGAAGACCTGGTAATTGCACCCAGATAGGTCCTGCTCCAATTTTCTCCTATTCTGGATCAAATAGCGGTGACCAATGCTTGAGGAGGATCAGTGCCATCTCTATGTGCTAGTATTTTGCAAGAATTAGATCAGTATAGTCTGCCTTTGAAAAATGTAGCACAAACCAACCCTGAGCCAGGCTCTAAACCTCTGGGATTTCCTAAAGAATCCCACCCCAGATCTCTTTTACCCAATTTGTGAGCCTGGTTGCTGAGTAAGCCCTTCCTCTCACATGCCCAAAAAGTATTCTGTTGGTGTTGTCCACCACCTCGCCCAATGGTATGTCTTCACCAAATGTGATGGTAAGGTCCTTTGCTGAGGTCTTCATGCACTTGACGTTTCTCTTCCATGTTCTTGGTGCCAATGGGTGTTCCATCAATGGATCTAAGCCCACATCCTTCAAGGGAATCTCCGCTTTTGATTTTATGACTGAAGAGTCAAAACAACCTGAAGGGATGCTATTAGGGTTTGCAATAACCAGAGGAGGCGAGTTCACAACGGGCACCGAATTATGGAGAGGGAGCAGATCGAATGCAGGTGAGGGAGGCGATATGGAAGTGAGAAGATCAAGAGTGCTAGGGGAGAGCAGAGGGAAATCGAGTCCCGAGTTTTCCAGAGAGAGAGAACCAAAGTGCAGTAGGGAGGCTGAGGTTCCCAGAAGCGTGACAATCAACGCAGAACCCAGGTAAGGAGAAGCAAAACTATTAATGTTAGGGTTAGGGCTACGACTGCCAAATATGGTTTTTCCCGCGAACGAATCCTAGGAATAATCAAGGGCCTCCTCTTCGATATCCATCTCTTCCATTAACAGAAACAGCGACCAAAACCGCCAGGAAGATAGTTGACCATCCGCACAGTAAATAGATATCGACAGGTCAAAATGGTAGGGTAACAGCTATTGTGGGTGCCTAATTTACTGGGTTTAATATTTGTTCTGTCTCTCTGCAGGTGCAGCGATGCACGCGCGCCACCTACTTGCCTGCGGCCATGTCAGAGCCCAGAACATTCATGTCAATTATCGATCATGAAAAAGAGAATGAAAAGAAGAAAGATTGACACACAGACTGCAACTTTAAAAGAAATAAAGGATATGAACACCAAATGCAAAATGGAAGCACTTAGTACTCTTGGTTTAGAAGCAGCCAATGAGAAAATCCAGGGGGTTAGTGTCCCAAGCTTCCACAACACTCTATCCTCACTCTGACATACAATAAAAGAAAAACTTAGAAATCTAACAAAGAAAAACCCATTAAGTTTTCTAGCTAATTGCTTCAGATTTACTTCAAATACTTTAAAGTAAGCATCACAGGAATTAACATAAATAAACCACACTACACACTTACCATGTTCCGCCACTTGTGATATATTCCAGTTATATCTTGTTTCTTCGATTCTTTGAGATAAAATAAATTCATCCCATATGCCCAGCCACAAGGATTAGGATCAAAGTGCCTAGCTATGTGCGGATTGGAAAAATTAAGGTATTTGTCAAACCAGCGAAAGCTTTCTCCGCAAGTTTCCACTAAACCATTAACCCTTAGATGAAGATCTACTGACCACAAGGGCGTCAAATCTTTCCGAACCACAATATCATCATCCCAGAAAAGGTTCTTGTTCAGTTTGGGATAAACTTGTGGAAGATAGAAATGAAGATGATTTAGCATGGATAAATATTTTGGATTTATATATTTCAAATTGGAGGAACGTGATGAGAGTGTAGTCGAGTGATCTGCCTTGAAATAATACTCTTTCATAGTTGCGGATTCAAGTTGGGAAAGCACAGGGCAATAGGAGGAATTAAGCCATTTAAAATCATCAACATTTTATACATGTATCATAACTTTCCTTGGGGGATTAAGTAAAATCCACATTTTTGTGCCCCCAAAATTTAACTTTTCTGTGACGAGATGAAATACATGTTTCTGAGATACATGCAAACACAAGTAAATCACCTACAATGAGATCCAAATATTAAATGTAAAATGTAGCAAAACTATTGGACTTCCAAACTTTACAGTATTTTAAATTAATAACACTTCACCTTAACATTCATGACAGTTGAATTCACAACTACAGATGCAGCCAATACATTGTCAGAAAATAATGCATAGTGATAAAGAGTTGGATCCTCCAACTTGTCCTTTTTAGAAAATTTCGTTTTTCAAGGGAAAGCAAGTAATAATCCATGGTCAATCACATGGACAGACAATGCAACCCCTTGGGAATAGTCCTTGCTACCAGTTGACTTAAAAATGTACGTTGCTTTTTCAAGATCCTTACTTGCTCGTCTGCAGACTAAAGCATGGCTCGCAACTTCTTTGTTACTGTCCCACAGTCATAAAATTGTTCTCTATCCTTGGATAGGACATGACCCATAGCCTTGATCTTCTCAGGTGCACTGAAACATTCATATCAATTATCAGCCATGAAAATGAGAATGAAAAGTAGAAATATTGACACACAGACTGCAACTTTAAAAGAAACAAAGGATATGAACACCAAATGAAAATGGAAGCACTTACTACTCTTGATTTAGAAGAAGCCAATGTGAAAACAATTACCTTTGAGGTAGATCAGAATCTGCATTATCCTCACCCAATGTACCCTGACATTTTTTAATATGAAACATCAATTCATGGTATAAATCAAGATTATTCCTAGCCTGGGAAATGCTTTAATACACCCTAGCCATGATCAGTTGGTCTCACATCAATCAAACAGTGGAGTCAGAATTCTCGTTCTCATTCTCCTGCTTCCAAATGTTGTATTTTCCCAGGACATCAGAATTTACCTCCTTGGAACGTTTAATTGCTGCGTTTTCAAGCTCAACTCGTTTTTCTTCATCGTGTTGAATCAGCTCTATTGACCTTTTCTCCCTCCTCTTTTGTCTCAATTGTTGTAAGCATTAAAATACTATAAATTAAAGCATACTATGCTAAAATCTAAGAAATATAAAATTTTTCTATTGGAGAAGTAACATTCAAAAAGGATTTTTGAAAATAATATAACAATTCCCTTTTCAATGAGAACAAAAAGTAGTGATCTAGTGCAGCAAAGAATTTTACCCTCCGCAAAACTTTTGTTGGACTTTGTTCAAGTTGCAAATTGTCTGCATTACAACAACCATTGTCCTGGGAGTTTGACTAGACATTACCTTACAGTAGGCTACCAACATCATAGATCAGTTAACCAGGGAAAATCAAAACATACCATCAAGAGCATTCCCTTTGACGTCTCAACGTTCACTTCCTGTGTCATCCTCTTGAAACCTCGTAAGAAGTTCTTCGTCATTGGAATTTTTTTCTGCACCTCGTCATTCATTTTACCCCCCTCAGGATTTTCCTTGCCTTCTTCATTGAATATCACACCATCTTTTTGCGAATGTAACTTTTCTGAGTTGTCTCCAGAAGTCGTTTTCCTCTGCTTGATGTACACCATTAAAAATATAGAAGCACCCCTGCCAATGTCAATTTTCACTTCCTGCTTAATGCAACCCTACTCAACTACATAGATCATCATCACACAAGTTTCCTTACATTTTTAATAGATAAAATAACCAAAATCTTCACCAATCATACCTCAGAGTTAGCAATATCCCTTTGGTTTACTTCG
Organism: Pinus taeda; assembly: GCA_000404065.3. Classification (NCBI taxonomy): domain Eukaryota; kingdom Viridiplantae; phylum Streptophyta; class Pinopsida; order Pinales; family Pinaceae; genus Pinus; species Pinus taeda. Next base: position 10,977 of record APFE030351057.1, read on the forward strand.
AAGGGCTTTTCTAATACCCATGAGGAAGATAAATCATTTCGTGTAACAATCTTTAAGTTTAGAGTTCCCGAGTCCTCTGTGTTAGCTGTTATGACATCAATCTCCTACCCAGTAAATAAAATTTATTTTCAATTCTCGTCTCAATAGGGGATAAATCAAATTTAGGATATCCAAATGCAGCAGGTTTCTTATACTTGCCTCCTTTGGGAAGAGAGAGTCAATGCTCTCTGTTAAACTTTGCTTTCTCAAGTCATCTGCCTGTTCCTGTGAACCCCATAGATAAATAGATAAGAGTGATTTTAAACATATGACAGAGCTCCAATATCCTCAATAATTCCTCTCTATTTAAATCCACTCAAGTCAACTAAATTGAATTTGGTTTGGAGATAGTTTCTCCCTCGGAATTCCTTCTCTGTTGCAGGTTTATATAAAATCATATCTGAAGCTATAAAGTTCCTAGCATCTAAGCTCATATATATAATATTATTCTTGAGCTCATTGACATGCCTCGGCCTTGTATTAGGGCTTTGTTTGTCTCACAGAGAAGTATAAAAGGCTACAGAAGGTGAAGTATCCTCGACCCTTGGACATCAATCAAGAGGGTTTGAAAAATAGTGTTTGTGGTTTTCCACTGGGTAGATGCTTATTGAAGGTAAAGGATCAACCTTTGTGCATCTCTGAGATTCTAGTATCAAAAGGAAACGGGGTTCATGACAAATAAATATCATTTCAAGGATCTTGAAATCTGAAACACAATTTTCTAAAATCTCATTTACATAGGTATGGCTGTTATTGGTGTCTAACCCAAATGCATCTCAACATTTGTTCTCATATCAACTCATTGAGGCAATCAGGACACACACGTGGTTTAGCCTAGAGCCATCACTTTTGATATGATTTTTACATCTTGGGTTTAAAAAACCTTTATATACTCTAATTAGTAATTTCTAGTACCCATGCTCGGTGCATGCTGCACATTATTTTTCATAGCTGCCAAATTGCATTCCATCAGTTAAAGCTAGGATAGAATTAGTCTTAGTCGAAGAAGTCTATTTTATTTGATGGATTCAAAATGAATTTAATTTACTATGGTTTTTCCTTTCCTTTAATTTACTCTGGTTTTAATAACCATCAAATCTTCCAAAGACAGAAATTTGATAATAGAACTGGAGTCATATAGAGACTTACCGCTGCGAGAAATGGATACAAACGAAAGTTCTTTCCCAAGGCTTGGTGGGTCGACGGGCTCCACGAATGTTTTTTTCCCTCTTCCCCAGATTTGTCAACGGCCTTTGCTGCAGCAGCCTCAGAGGGGTTTTTGTTGCCTATGCTAGGGAAAATGTATGATTCTGAAGGGGATGTCCAACAACCGAAGCTTTTTCATCAGTTACTCAAGTCCAAAATTTTTGGAATAGGTCTATCAACCTCTTTCACTGCCTTGGAGGAGAAGGTGACAACCTATAGCGAGAGAGGGGAATTGTTTGGGTGACAGTGGAAAGGAAAAGCCCTGTTTGAACATTATGTGGGTTTGGGGTTCCATAGCGAAATGAAGGAGCTACACAAATTCCAGTTAGGTGTCCCATTCCCTGCACAAAATCCCAACAATCCCCTGCCTCTATCAAACTGGAAGGGAAAAACAAGATACTCGTAGCAGAACGTTGGTCTCCATTGCTGAAACCTCCTCAAGAATTCAAAAATTCATGGTTTGAACAAAATTGTTGAAACCTTCTCCAGAATTCAAAAATCCAGGGTATGAACAAAATTGCGTCGCCCATTGTTCTTCTTCCATTCTTGAAAGCTCCTTGAGGGTGCTCCTTGAGGGTTTGAACAAAAATGGCATCGCCCACCTCGAAATTTTATTTGGTGACTGGTACGCGGGAGACAAAATGTCTTAAATAAAGTTATTAAATTGCCATGGTATGTTTTAACAAGCTCTTATGAAAAAAAAAATATATCTTCTAATGCCTCTCAATGTCTTCCATGGGGAATTTTGATTATGATAAATTTAATAAATAAAATGAAATTTTAAGATGAATTCATGTAGTAGTGATTCAATGGAACAGAATCAGTTTTAAATGCTTTGGAAACTATTTTTCACAATGTTTTCAGATATATATTTTTTCTAGGCAGTTTCACCTTTTTCAAAGGGGAAGAGGATATAGTCTCTTGGAGTAGTGATTCAATAAAATGGAATCATTCTTAATTTTTTGGAAACCTTTTTCCATGATGGTTTTAGACATTTACCCTTTTTCTAAAAATTTTAACCACTTTCAAAGGGGCAAGAGGTGACAGTCTCTTGTTGCTCTTTCACAAAAGGTGTCATGTCACTCCTTGTCAAAGGGACTAGAGTGACACGATTCAAAATGTCACATTCTACCATGGTTTGAGTCCAGATTTTAAGCCAATGAAGTGGAAGGGTTTCTAAGCTTGTTTAGGTGTACAGTTAAAAATGAACATTTCACTGTCATTCTCATCTTCAAATAAAAGCTCATGGAAGAGCTCAATCTTCTCTTTTTATCAATCTGATAAATAGTTTACATATGGAATAGGGTATATCTTGGATACAAACATGGGCTATAAAGTTTGGGGCATCCTGGGACAACAAAAAAAAGGTCTGTTGACAAATGTAGATCATCCCAATCTCCCCCCAAAGAATAGGCCTCAGTGAAAAATTGCTACATGAATCTTCAAAGGAAATTTAGGATGAATATTGTGCTCGCAAGCTGAAGTTTCATGAACAAGAGATGGGAAAGGATACTGTTGGGACGTTTAATAAGAATTTAAAGCAAGATACGTAAGCTCAGACACCCCAAGGAGAAACCCAAGATAAACATATGAGCTCTAACCCTCGTCTTGATTCATCCAATGCTACTTCTTAACAAAAAGTCTATTATTGGTGTTGGTGAATAAAGAAAAAAAGGAGAGGGATGCTAATGATGGGGAAGGGAGAGTGAAGATGAGATAGATGAGATCGACATTTCCCCTAGACAACTCCATTTCCCCTATCCCCCAAATTATGTTTCCTCTTCTTAATGAAAGGCATATTACATTAAATATATAAATAATTATAAGCCATGCATTTTGATGCCCTTGTACATTCTTTTTTATTAATGAAAAATCTTCGACTTACAAAAACAAATAACACACTATACTCATCGATGTTATGCACTACTTTAAATGGGTTTAATAGCCTTGGACAGCTCTAACGATCATATTTGAATGTATATGATGTTAACTAATTTAACCAACAAAACATGCCTTCGACAATGGTAACTAGACTTACACTCCATTTACTGCATTAAACAATCAAGTGAGGCTTTAATAATTGTAACCAAACATACAAGTCATTGAACAAGTTAACGAACCTAACACAACTCTAATAGTGATAACCAAAATGTACATGTTATTAATCAATTGACCATTGTGTCATGCCTCTAACATGTGAAACTGAACATAAATGTTGTTGATGGGGTTGACCTATCGAACATATCTCCCACAATTGTAGTCAAACATGCATGTTGATTTGGTTAATCTCCTAGATAATGTTAATAAAAAATACATAATAATATCCAACCTAACATGTCACTAATAGTGACAATGGAATGTGCATGTCAATGGCTAGGCTAATTGAATTTATATGTTGTTCATTGAGATGATTAACATATAGCTCACTATGCTGACCAAGTTGACAAACCATTGGTTTTGTCATTGAACTGACATGCCTTTAATAGACACAACTAAATGTACATGATGTTACACCAGTAAATTTTCATGACATGACTTTAACAGTAGCAACAAAGTGTGCAATTTCCGGATTGGGAAAACCAAACTAATATACCTATGATAATCATAATTGACCATACATGTTTGTTGTGATCAACCCTTCAAGTTTTCCCTAGCTTCTATACAAAATTAAGCATTCCATGCAACTCTCAAAGTAACTTTGATACATATACAAATTAAGTTTGTATTTACATGTTCGATTTGTGTTAAAGTGTTTCCTCTTTAAAGGTCACAGGATTTGATCCAATGGAAATTAAGGTATGTACACATACATAGATTAAATAGTTAAAGCGTTGAATGGAGGGCATCCCTTGTCTCACAAACAAGTGGGTCTCATATGTCAACTTGGTAGCTACTTGCATTATAACTTAATATTAAATAATATTCTTATTTTTTCAATTAATATCAATGCTTCTAATATTTAATATATTGTTAAGGAGATTACCCCTTGACTAATTAGTGAAGTATTTAATATTGGATGAGAGAGTTGTAAGGCTGAAATTTTGGCTACCACAGGTTAAGTTTGGTGTTTGTATTATGTCAATGCAAAATTAGATTTCACACCTCTCCTAGAATCAATCAATATCATTTACACATACCAATCAAAGGCATTCAATAGATGGTTAAAGAAGTGGTTGGGAGGAGTTCACTATCATATCCATCCAAGGGTTTCCAAACTAGAGAAACAAGGGCACGTGTTTGATTTATGGGCTAACGTTTGAAAGATTTCTACAAGGATAGGAGTTGGTGGGAGTCCTTATTATGAAAAGGCCCTGCACCTCTTCGTTTATTTCTTAAGGTAGGATTGAAATAAGTGATTATAGATATATGATACATATAATATGCAAACCACTCACAACACAACAATATTGAACATTTGCATGAGACATAACTTAATTTATTTTCAATATATTTTTGCTTTAAAAAAGGCAAGATATGCTACCATGATGTAATACAATGATTCACCAATATTGGGCACCAAACAAATGACTTTGACCACAGATGTTATGTACAATGAAAACCATCCACTATAAGCTACTATTATTAGCCACTTTGACACCCCTCATTTATGGTCACTCATTGAACATGCTCATGAAATTTGAGATCATTGGACATGGTTAACATGCTTTGGTTAACACAATCTAGTATGGTGTGAGGGCCTTGCCTACAATGCAAGCTTTCTAACACCCTTTACAACAACATTGCTTCACGAAGGCATTTGACATTGATTCATAATTTTGCCTTTGTATATGAGAATGAAACTAAATGTTACTTCTCCCTTATCCAAGATGATGCTCTTGATTACAAATTGAACAATGTATCATGACATTGCCTTTCTCTCTTTGTGTGAACTTGCTCAATTAGCATCTAGATACCTTGTGAGACGAAACTTAATGTATGTATTGTATCTAGTATTGTGTCAATTATTCAATTTTTATGTCCTAATATTGTGTTAATGGCCTTCTAATGCATGGTTAGTCTTGAATTAAAATTTTGACATGGAAAATCCCAATTTTACAATTTTGGCAATCAGAGGCACAATGTTGGGACAATATGTATCCATCTTGGTGGACAATGGGGCAAACAACTTTTTTATTGATGCACAGTTGGTGGAGTGTAGAGGCATTCATATATTGATATATATCCTGAACAATGTGGGCGAGAGAGGATTCCCATGCTTCACCTCAGTTGTCTTCTTGATTGTTGGTTCGATATGTTGAGGATATGGTTGATGGGACAAACGTTGAGGATATGGTCGATGGTTTGATATTGAAGTCAAAATCCTTCCTTGACCCTTTAGCCAAAGAGGTGTCTCCTAAAGTATCTCCAATAATATCCTATGAAGAGTCATAACATTTAACCTAGAATTATGGCCCACCATGATCATCTAATAATTAATTGAAATAGCACTAAACCCCAATTTAGGGATTGGGTGAATCATATGGTCGGACTATGCTAGTGGGAACTCTAAATAAATGACTTGAAAACCCCTTGATTTTCTACCTTGATGTCATTCATCTCCCAAATTTCTTTTTGGATACGCAAGTCCTAGAAAACATGACAAGGAAGATGAAAGGGAGTTGACAAGGACATTAGGTTTTCCTAGAACATCATAAAGTGCATTCACATGGATGAACATGGAATGGGAATTAAGGTCATAAACTATATTAGAGTGTTAGACAAATAGGCTGCATCAAAATATTTTTGGAGTGTCCCAAAGGGAAATATACAATTCTTATTTCCTCTAAAATACAATATACATTTATTGTGGTGATTGTAACCACAAGATTCTTAGAACTAGTGGTATAGTGTTTGGTCATGAATGAAAATGTGGAAAAGAAATCTAAATCTTTCGACTCACTGGCATAAAATAGTTCATGGGGCCGAATCAAAATTTCAAGGGACATGTCAAGGATCTCTCATAAAATGGGGTTAGTAACCAAAGGGTACCTTTCAAATAATATAAGGAGAGTAGGGAATATTTATAGGAGGCAAACTCAAGAAACTATAAGAAAGAAAAGGGGGAAAGTATCTAACAAATATGGTTAGAGTAGGCATCAAAATCCCCATCCTTGAATGAAATGGTGGTTTACATAGGGCTCATGAGAGAATATGGGATGGAGGGTAGATTGGCACGGTCAAAAAATAAAAGAAAGGGTTTATCTACTAAAGGAATATGGGATGGAGGTTATGTCTAAGTTCAGGGAGGCATTTAGCTCTTTTGACAAGGACAGAGGTGGATGTATCACAACAAAGGAACTTGGGATAGTAATGCATTCTTTGGGTCGAACCCCCAATGTATATTGGAAGTGCTCCAAATGTTTTATATTAAATAATCTAGTGCCAAATACAATAAACCACAAAAGAGTAGTTCTAATCTGCCAGTAAATGGAACATATTAAATACACCATTCCAAATTGATTTTACTAAGGAGAATCAAATAAATTGATGGTTCTGGTCATCCATCACCTCCATACAGAGTAAACAACAACCAGGACCACTCTATCTTTTACAACACAAATTGTCCCATGCCAAGATGAAGCCGAAAAGATACATTTACTGATATTCTTAGGCGGAGTGAAAATATGAAGTCAATATACAGAGATGCTTTGAAGGACTGCTTGAACTAGAGTCAACTTGCCTCCTAGGGAGAGCTTCTTGTGTGCCCATTGTTACACAAAAATATTGTCACCTTGATTATTTGCAGTCGGTATGGGTCTATCACCACCTATACCAGCCTCCTAACCAAGTCTCAGACCTCATCTCTTCAAAACAAGCTTTGGAAATGAGAGAAAGACATCAAAAAGCAATGTAACTCTCGTTTCGCACTTTCTCTCACTTTTGCCTGCGGGCCAGCACCTTTTATTCAGAGTACCTGCGTACTTATACGCTCTGTATGTAAAGGGGAGGGTGCGTACCCCTGTGAAAGTCAAAATGCGCAATTTTTATCTTAAAAAACTCACTTTGGGTTAATTCTAGATGTTTCTAGAAGGAATTTTGACGTGGATTGTTCGCTCCAAAGTGGTTCATGCATCCCAAAAGAGAAGGAGCTAATCCCTTGTTAGGAGGAGTTATCCCTTTGAAGGAGGATTCTATCCTTTGAAGGAGGACCTAGTAACTTCCCTCCATTGCACTATAAATTGAGGCATTGGGATAGTGGCTAGGGAGGTTAGAAGCTGAACATTTTTGAGGGTAAATGTTGGTGAAATCAAGACTTCCTAGTTGAGCTTAAGAGGAGAGATCACATACCTTTTTGGCTTCATTGGGGAGTGAGTGAAGCTTGTCAAAGTAGAGGAGACTTCTTGTTGGACCCTGGGAGGAGCTTGTACAGCGTCAAGGCAAAGGTTGTAAAGTTCTTCTTCTTTTGAATTAATACAATCAGACTCATTTTTCTCAACAAGTATCTCATGTTATTTGTTTCATGGACTCCTTGACTTTCATGTTAAATATGTTTTATGATATTGGCTTTTCAGGTGCTATTTAATTTGTTTGCCTTGTTTGTGTCTGCAGGTTCGCGACAAAGGAACTCATTTGGATCAAAGGAGCGAAGGCATCCCCAAACTTGCGTTGGACATAAGGTAGGCCTTAAACACACTTATTTGCCATTATTTGTAAAAGCACATTTAGAGAAAGATAGTGTCTGGTTGGTTTGCTTGTCATTAGGTCTTCTTTAGATTCTAGGAAGGTCTATCTTGTCTGCAAGATCGACTCATTCCACGTGACAAAATGGCGACTCCACTGGGGACATGATTGTTTTCCTTATTTTTCTTTAACCTGAGAAACTTGCCTTTTTGTTTCTGTTTTTGGATTGTTGTGTGTGGACTTGGGTAGATTTAGTGGATCTAGGTTTGTTTTTTGCTTTTCATTACTTTAGGAGAAGTCCGCAGCCTGTGCTTGTATCACAGTGCGTCCCTGTATGCACTTTTACTTTGCACACAGAGCGTACACACACCTGTGTAAACTCTGAACCTTCGTACCCTGCTAAATTTTGAAATTTTGAATTTTACTCTTTAAATTAGTTTTATTTTGATTTAGTAGTTGTTATCCTCTGCCCATACCTGCATGTGACTGGTTGAAATCTTTCCTTGGTTTAATTTCATTAGCATTAGGGTTTTATGTGAAATTCCTAGGAGTTTTGCTTGTTGGGTTTGTTTTTCGATTTGGTTGTGTAGAGGCTCTGAGCTTAGAAGCTGTAGGGACTTCAGATCACCTTAGTGTCTATCAGCTTTCTTATGAGTCTGACCATTTATGAAATCTCCCCTTGTTGAGGAATCCGCTTTGAGTTTTCTCTTTACAAAACTTTGAAAATATTGTGATTGAAAGTTTGGATTTTCATTTTCAAAAAGAAAACGAAATTGCTTGTTCTTGACTTATTTGTGATTCTGGACAAATTGGTCCTTGGTTTGCTTATAGCCAAGTAAAACATCCTCGAAAAGACATTTTGTGAGCTTTTACTTCAAATAGGTTTTCATAGTTTGTAGATCTTAAGTTTGCTTTATTCATAGTTTTCTCAAAGATTTGCTTTAGTTATAGCTTTAAATGTTTTATAAAATATAAAAATCTCTTTTGAAAAAGATTTGTTTTCGTAGCATTTGAGTGTTTGAATGAAAAAGGGAATTTTTGTGAAAATAACTAGTTGTCTCGTTTTGAGTGCATTGGAACAAATACTCTTCTTTTGATTTGTTTGTTAAGAAAGATTTGTGTTTTCAAGTATTTGCATTTTCCAACTCTTTCCTAGCTAGAAATTCATTGAAGACAAAAGATTGCTTGATAATCTTAAATACATTTTTGTAGTGATTTTGTGTCGAGTCTTTACACCACAAGTTTCATCTCCATCACCTCTTGACTTAATCAAAAGCCAATAAAAATCACGCTTAAAATAAAACCAATCTAGCAAATTTTTGTTTCTAGGGCTCTAATACACCAACATAGCTTAGGATAGTATCTTGGAGTAGGGAGTAATTAACTCTCCAAGATAGTAAAACAAACAAGTAGTTGTATCTTGCGGTAGAAGAGAAATCCAATTGTTACATCTATGCCTTGGGAAAGCTCCTCTTAAAGGAGAAGCACGAGATCGTGTCCGAACCAGTGTGGGAATCAATCCTTCCTCATTGGGAACGATGCCAGATATTCACGTATTACAAACGGTAAACCTCGGACTAACCATTGTCGAGGAGCCTGGGGTCACTTGTTGGTAAACCTCAGATTATGTCGAGGAGCCTTTAAGGGGATTGAGCTTGCTACTCTGCCCTTGCGTGCGTATCGGATCGTAGACTATTCCCCCAGGTATATTTGTTTATGTTGGTAACCTTAGTGACCATATTCTCTAGGATTCTTCCTAAGGTGATGGTGGCGGGAAGATCCCACTGTACCTAGAGTAGACGTCGGCTAGACTCACTTGGATTTTCTAGGGGGTTCTCTTCACTCGAGACGGTTAAGTGGAGAAACTTGTGCCAGTCTATTCATTAAGCAAGTTGTTGGGGTAACTGTGCCAACCTCTATTTCTGTATCAAACTCTGCGACGTTGGATTTCATCACCAACTAGTGTTTTCGGTCTGGAAAGTTACAGTTTGTGTGTGATTGTTCTCCTAGATTATTTAGGCGTGTGATTCAATTTGTTTGGTTCTTTAGAGACTTTAGGTGGTTTTCATTGAGATTTTACATTGTTTGTGTGTGAAGTAGTTAAAAGTCTTTAACTATGGCTGAATTATCGAGGCATTCCCGTAGACTTCGGGGCCAATCCCCTGAGTTTGTTAACGTGGCTGAGTTACTGAGGACATCCCGTAGACTTCGGGGTCAACCTCCTGTAGACATACCGGACCAGCTTGAAGGCTTGAAAGTCCTCATATCTCCTAGTGGCAGTAGAAGTGGGTCACCTGAAGAAGGAGAACCTTCTTTGGTAGTATATTCTGATTCTCAACCATTAGTAATTTCAGAAGTTATTGGTAGTATTGCATCTACTAGTGATATAGGTGAAGAACCTGAAGTATCTGAACCCGAATCTGAGGTTGCTGCTACTCCCGTATCAGAGTTTGTTTCTCTGACTACTAGTGGTCCTAGTTCTCCTAGGGTGGAAACCGTAATTACCCAAGATCTTCCTGCTGGACTCATAGCAATTGAAGAGTTTTCTATTTCGGACATCGAAGAAAGCTTTCCTTTTCCAGACGATCGACCTATCTTAGAATTTAGGGAGCGTGAATCGATTTTTTATAGTCCACCTAGGAGCACTGCTTGGTACCATTCACTGACCAATATTTTGGAAAATACGGCACTAAGTTTTTCACCACCTCGCATTTTTTATCACCCTGCACCTAGAGATCACTCTCCTGCATTGAATATGTCTAGTCCGTCATCCATGTTTTCTCAATCTCCGGAAGCCTATTTGTACAGCAGTCCTTCTGTTCCCACTAGGTATCAGTCCATCTCTGGTACTTTTTCGGGAGCATATCCTCAACCTATCGAACAGAAGTTGTTAACTGGAAGTAGTGGGTATAAACCGTTGAGTGTAGAAAGATTTCTAATGATGTCAGGTTCTTCAACCTCAAGGTGGCCAGTTACCGCCTGGGGAGCAACCTCAAGGTTACTCAGTATGTGCCTGGGGGACAGGCCTCAGGGTACCCAGTATATGCCTGGGGCAACCTCAAGGTACTCAATTTGTGCCTGGGGGAACAACCTCAAGGACAGTACATACCTACGGGACAGTACGTTCCTCAAGGTCAACCCCAGATCAGTATGTACCCCAAGGTCAACTCAATATCAGTATGTACCCCAAAGGTCAACCTCAGTATCAATATGCACCCCAAAATCAACCTCAATATCAATATGTACCTCAAGGTCAACCCCAGTATTAGTACGTGCCTCAGGGTTATCAACCCCAAGGTCAGTACCCATCTCAAGGTTACCAACTACCTTCTGGTCAATCATATTATCGACCCTACCCTCAACCCGGTTATGGTCCTTAATATCCTCAACCTGTTATGGGTCCATACCCTGGAACGAATTTAGTGTGGGATCCATCTCAATCCTAGCAAGTCTTGCAACCGAACGTGCAACCGTCATCTCAACCTGGACAACCCTTGGTTTTTGGTCCATCTCAGCAACCCATCCAGTCTACTGTTCAAACTTCTGCACCTTCTGTAGTTTCTCAGTCTGGACCTAGTACACCTCGTACTCCGTCTCAAATGTCTCCTGCAACTACTGCAACATCTACTCCATCCACCCCACCTTCTTCTAGAGTATCGACAGCTCCGGTTTCTACTGTTCCTATAGCTACTCCTCAGACATGTTTACCTCAGTCTGGATCTACGGTCCAGACTTCGGTTCAGATGCCTGTAGGAAGTAAGATTGTCACTTCTCAACCTCAATTTAATCAACCTCCGTACCAAGGACAGTACCAATACGGTCCTATTGCGCAACAACCAACCTATCAGTATCAACCGTACCCTGCGCATACATATCAATAACCTCAGCAACCCCAGTATGGTCCAGTTAATCCTGGTTTTCCAGGAGGTCAAAATATCCCAAATGTGATTCCCATTCCTAGTTATCCTGGATATCCTCCTCCTGGGGCTGGTCTGCAGACCTCAAGTTTTAGGGACCCTAATCATCAGTTACCATTTATCGCAACTTTGGACTTGCCTGACTTGAGGCGCCTTACGAATGATCCAATTAAATATCTTCCGTATTGGCCGCCAATGCCGCATAAGTTGCCCAGTGATATTCCTAAATTCGAAGGAAAGCCAGGAGAGGACCCATCAAACCATCTGATGACTTATCACCTCTGGTGTGCATCTAACTCCATTTCAGATGATTCTATTCGTTTATGTATTTTTCAACGCACTCTAATTGGTCTTGCAGCCAAATGGTATATCGAATTACCGCGAGCCACTTTTTATAATTTTAGTCAGTTAGCTACCTCGTCTTTAACTCATTTTCAGTTTCTAGTCAAATATGACAATGGCACGAAGCTATTAACTTCGTTAAAGCAGTCAACGTCCACTTACATTTCAGATCATATCCATGAATGGATACGTCGATGGCGTTTAGTGAAAGTTTATATTCCAGATCAGATCTTATCTCAATGGTTTGTAAAATCCTTACTGCCCAAGATCACTGAAGATGTAGCTAAAGCCGGAGTAGTTACTGAAGAGCAAGTCATTGCTCAAGCACAGTACCTTGACTTGGTATATACTCAGTCGAGTACGTTACATGAGAAGATCCCCGACCTACCCAAACAAAATCAAATTGCTACTGCTCCTTCAGGGTCTCATGCCACTGATGGTATGATTGGTACGGTAAATACCAAAAGTAAGAAGAAGTCTTCTAAGAATTCTTCTCCTATAATAACCTTGCCAGATTCCCCAATAGGAGAGTCTTCCGGAATATTCCGCCGATATTCACATTGTAGAGTCATCTACAGCTAAATCAAAAACCGATGGTAAGAAGAAAGGGAAGAAGAAGAATAAAGAGAAAAATTCAAAAGAGAAACTCGAAAAAGTGGAACCCACTGATGAAAAACACAAACCTCGTTATCCATGTCTCATCTGCGATGAATACCATTATACGAGAGACTGCCCTCATCGGGCAGAAGTTGCAAAAATTGTCAAAGGTTCCCAAACTCCTGTTGTCTTGAAGGATCCTTTTCCAGCTTAAGATAGTAAGATGATAGGTTCATCCTCCAGTGCCAATGAAGAAACCATATTGATGATGTCTCATGTAAGGATTGCGACTCGATCGCAAGATTATGGAAGTAAAAGTCTTATTGATGGTAAAGAAGCAGAATATTCTCATTCAAATCCATCAACCTCAGCTCCCGGTTCTGATCCACTACGGATCGAGAAACCTAACCCAGACTTAGTAATCAAACCGCTCACAAAGGGTGTACTTCGAAAGTCTGCTTTCAATCCACATGCGAGAGCAGCTCAGAACTACAACATTGTTGAGGATTTAGTTGTTTCACCCTCAGGCAATGTCGGCTTTGGAAGTGCTGCAATCATGTCCAGCACAGCGCAAATTACTTTTGTCGGCTATAGGAGTTGTTGACGCTCAGGACCCGAACCTTATAATCTTCGATCTAGAAAATAGTGCACCACGTCTACCTCATCAAATGGCTGTCCAGGTTCTAGTGATAGTCAAAAACAGACCTGTTCATAGGACTGTGATTGACGAGGGAGCTTCCACGTGCATTATGTCGATACAGTGTTGGAGATCACTTGGTTCTCCTTCACTAAATCAATCCTCGACGATTCTTAAGGCCTTTGATGACCGTGGGTTTCATCCTTTCGGCATTTTATAGGATCTACCAATAGGGGTTGAAGGTAAAACCGTTAATCTAGATGTGGAGGTGGTTGATGCCCCTCTAGATTACAACCTTCTCTTGGGTCGTAGTTGGTCTTCCGCTATGATAGCTACTGTCTCATCGATCTTTCGGCTTATAAAGTTCCCTCACAATGGAAAGATCGTAACTATAGACCAGTTGTCATACTTTTCATTCGACCCAGCCTCTGTTGAGAGCATTTAGCATGTTGGTAAAGTGACGATCCCTTATAAGGATGTTGGTGTAGGGTTAGTTAAAGATTCTGGTTTACTGGGCACTTTTCCTTTCCCTCCTATCAACGCATCATCTTCTACTGCAACTATTCATATGATTTCATCAGGAACCATTGTTAAGGACGATCCTTGGATCATACCTTCTGAAACTGAGATAGACTCATTTGGTATTCTTATGCCTTTGAGTCCATATGAACTTGCATATTAGACCGTGCAGTCGTTTTCCGACCCAACATCAACCAAGATCGACTTAATGAACGAGGTCCATGAAGAGTCATTTTCGACATCAAACTCGGAATTAAGAACGTTTTCCGAACTTGTTCAATCAGATGAGAAAATTCGTGAAATCCTATGTGTCGATGAGTTACCATGGGAAGGTCTACATCATAGATCTTTGTTTTTACCTGAGAGCGATCGCTTTGAAAACGATTTTTCATCAATATTTACAACTGAATATGTTAAGGATGCTCAGAATCCAATGAAACATCCTGATTCTGAGTTAAACTTGGGAAATATTTCTCGAACTATTCCCCTTGACATTTCAGTTAAGCCTAGAATTGTTGAAAACGCTCATATAGGTGCCTCTTGTAGGGAAAATGAAATTCAAACATACAAGGCCCTATTTCATGAATTCTGCGATGTGTTTGCCTAGTCCTATGAGGAAATGCCAAGAATTGACCCAACAATCGTAGTTCATGAAATTAAAACCTACCCGGACGCTAAACCCGTTCGGCAACGTCTGCATCAGATTCACCCGAGAAAAGCTGCTGCAATTAAAGCAGAAGTTGAAAAATTATTGAAAGTAGGTTTCATTTATCCAATCCCGTTAACGGATTGGATATCGAATATTGTTCCGGTGAACAAAAATCAAGGAATAATAAGAATATGTATCGACTATAGGGACATTAATCGAGAATGTCCAAAGGACAATTACCCTACTCCCTATATCGATCAAATTATTGGTGATTGTGCTGACAGTGAAATTTTCTCCTTTATGGATGGCTTTTCTGGATAGAATCAAATCAATATTCTGCCTACCGATCAACCAAAAACAGAATTCATTTGTCCATGGGGGACATTTTCTTATTGCAAATTACCTTTCGGCCTTAAGAACGCCGGCGCAACTTTTCAACGGGCCATGTCTTATGCTTTTCATGATATAAAACACATTGTGCAACCCTATCTCGATGACTTGCCTTCTCATTCATTACATCGAGCTGATCACCTCGTCCATTTACGAGCAATCTTTATGAGGTGTATGCATTATCGAATTTGGTTGAATCCCCACAAGTGCGTGTTTTGCATTGAAACGGGTTGATTGCTGGGATTTGTTGTTTCAAAAGCCTGCATTCACATCGATCCTTCGAAGGTCGAAGCTATCATCAAATTGCCTCCTCCTTCAAGTCTTCGCCAACTCCAAAGTTTGCAAGGGAAAGAAAAAATTTTACGTCGATTTATCCCTAACTACGCCAAGATCACAAAGGGTTTTACCTGGTTGTTGAAACAAAATACTTCATGCTTTTGGGATGAGATAGTTGAAAAATATTTTGATGCATTAAAACATGCGTTGACCCATGCACCGCTGTTGCATCCTCCCAACTACAACCAGGACTACTTCTTGTATCTCGCCGCTTCCTATTCCACCATTGGAATGGTGTTAGTTCAAGAAGATGAATTCGGTACGTAACATGTGATATATTACCTTAGTCGAACGTTAAATCCAACTGAGCTAAAATACTCACATGTGGAGAAATTGGCATTGGGAGCTGTTCAAGCTGTCCAACGTTTTCGTCATTACATTTTACTACGCAAAACTACGGTAAGCTCTGATTGCAACCCTATGATCTATATTTTGACCAAGAAATTGCTGGGGGGCAAGTACTCCAAATGGATTGTCATCTTGCAGGAGTTTGACTTGGAATTTGAAAATTCCAAGTCAAAGAAATCTTTAGTTTTTACGGAACTTATGTGTGACTTCCCTCGTGTTGATACAGAGACTGTGGCGGAGGAGCCCATTGCGGACGAATCCTTGTTTCTGATCAGCACTTTGGATCCGTGGTATGGGGATATCATCACTTATATCCAAACCCAAACCTTTTGGCCAGATCTTTCACGATCCGATCGTCGGAAAATCTGATTCCAATCCCAGAAATTCAAAATTATTGGAGATACTCTTTATCTCCTGGGGGCAGACTCTATTTTTCGACATTGTTTGACTCATGAGGAAGCCAAAAGGGTCTTAAATGACTGTCACTCTGGAGCGTGTGGCGGTCATATGTCTGGGTATGCCACTGCCCAAAAGATATTGCGCGCTGGCTATTTCTGGCCGTCTTTGTTTAAAGATTGTATTACGGCGGTCCGAAAATGCCACAATTGTCAAATTTTTGATCAAAATATGCGCGCTCCACCTGCTCCTCTTCACCCTATAATTTCCATTGGTCCTTTCTCCAAATCGGGTATCGATTTTATTACATGTAACCCTCACTCGGCCAAGGGGCATGTGTATATTATCCTTGCGGTAGATTATTTTACTAAGTGGGCCGACACGATGCCTACATTTGAGGCAAATGGCAAAACAACTGCAATTTTCATATTCAATCATATAATTGCTAGGTTTGGTGTTCCACAAGTGATTATAACTGACCATGGGCGTCATTTTTGAAACGTTATGATGACAAAACTTACAGACCATCTTTGCTTGCGTCATGACAGTTCAACTCCTTATTATCCACAAGCTAATGGTCTGGTTGAAGCTATCAACAAAGTTTTAGTCATCATGATCTGACGAATAATTGGGATTCATCGGTCAAATTGGCACAACATGTTATTTTCAGCGCTGTGGAAATATCGAACCTCAGTCAAAACATCAACAGGGTTCACTCCTTTCCAACTAGTTTATGGTTTGGAAGCTGTGTT
>APFE030351058.1:0-12932 GCA_000404065.3 Pinus taeda
TATTAATAAAATAGAAATATATATTAATAACATATTTGTAACATTCCATTAAAAAAAATCATGTAATATAATGTTATTTGTGATGTCTTCTTCTTCTTGTAATTCTCTATTGATATATTGTGAAAATTTTATATAATATTTTTGAGTGAAAGGAGATGAGTAAACTAATGGGCATATATCAAACTATGATTTGAACTAAATTCCGTCTCATTATATTGTTACAATCTCAATTTATTGGAACAGATTGAAATCACCTCTATTCAGTGATTATGCCAAATGCACGATATAGTCATTGTAAATGGCCACTTACGACGACCAACTCTTTTTTAATCAACGGGACACTGTGGGATTCCACTATTCACTAGTTTGTCTCTGCTCTCATATTTTGGACATCCCTTAATTGGAATATGGTGATTCAATTTTTGCTGAAGTTAATTTAATTCAAATTTTGGGATTCCACTATTCACTAGTTTGTCTCTGCTCTCATATTTCAGACATCCCTTAATTGGAATATGGTGATTCAAATTCACCGGGCAGATTTTTGGAGATTCAATTTCTTATTTTAATTGCACATTTCTGAAATATTTTATTCAATTCAAAATATTTCTGGTATGAAGGTCTCTATCAAGCAACTAGTTCCTGGCATGATATAGCAAATGCAACATGTTTGTCCCGATTGTAGTGGTTAGTGTAAAAGAACAAAGTTGTTCAAGACAAGAAAGTACTAGAGGTACACATCGAGAAGGGACTGCACTGGTAAGTTAGAACTGGGACGTGTACTAGTGAAAATACTCCTGGTATTGGAGGTAGTTAAGAATGAACCTAGTGTAGATAGTCCATATAATTAAAAGGAAAATGATGTTTCATTCTTAAAATGTCTTTTATTCAGTGCACACAAACTCTGAATTCAGATGCCAGCCTTTATACATAAGTTTCATCTGAAGGCTGCCTCAATCAATTCAATTGAATGTGGAAGATACAATTAAAATGAGAAGAACGATTCATTTTCATCTTGGGTGACACATGTTCATCACAAAGACATTTAGATGCCAACCCTTATTTCATATAATTAATCTGAAGGAGGCCATTACTTGAGAGTGGGGTAAGTCTGTAAAGCTTCAGCTTTATTTTTACCCTGCAATTTTAATGAGATTACGACTGAATAAGCAAGGAAATGACTGAGACGGCATATGTACATTATTCTCTCTGAAGATTATATGCTTTTGAAAGAAACCAATCCCCATATTACTTGGTATTTGAAAGAAACCAATCCCCATATTACTTGGTACTGTCACTGCTGCGTGGACAAAGGACAGTCTTTCAGGGTGAAGCTATGAAGCACTGGACACTGGACACTGTAACTGGGGACATTGTTTTTGTGTTTGTATTACAATTGAAAGATCACTCTAAGTTACATTATGACATGCATTTCCTCAACAAAACTGTCAATACTCATCAACCAGAAACTGACTAATTTCTTCAAACTCTACAAGGGACTAACAAGATTGCTCCCTTTCTCCATTACTATTTATTTTAGTTATTGATTGTCTAAATAGAGGCATTCTGTTGGCTAGAGAAAATGGACTAATTTCTAGATGCGGGTAATAAGAAAAACTGGTATTTCACATCTCATGTTTGTGGATGACCTGTTGTTTTCTAGAAAAATAAAGTAAGCGAACTACAAGCATTCCACAACATACTTTCCAGATTTGGGGTGGCATCTAGAATTATTATGAAAAAAGATAAATCTATTCTCTAATTAGTAGTATCTTGCCTCCAAGTCACTTGCACATTTACTAACACTGATACAAGTAACTCATTCAGAAATTGGGAATATAAAAACATACCAGGAATTGGGAATCTGCAAACAAATAAAATCCATTACTTTAGGAAGCGTGTAAACAAATAAAATCCAGTACTTTAGGAAGCCTATGGAATGCGCTCCTCTCCAAGCATAAATTGTGCTTAAACCTTGCTTGACAGGTGTTTGCTAAATCATAAGTCTATGCTCCTTTCGAGCTTAAATCGTTGTCAAATCTTTCTTTGGGCAGCTTTCAAGCACAACCCAGTAAAATTACAGACCCAATACATGACCCATATTAATATCTAGTGGCTCTCAATTGAAACTACCAAATGAAATGGTATCAAAGGGTAATTGTGAAATAATAATTAATAAGAACTTGGATCATATGCAGAGTTAGAAAAAACAACTCAAAAAGAACCTGTTGTTTTTTAAATGGGAGCAACTTAGAAAGTGTCAAATGTAATGGTATGAAAAGGTAATTTTGGCATAATAAATAATAAAAACTTGCAGCATATGCACAATTAGAAAAAACAACTCAGAAAGAAACTATTATTTTTGAAACGGAAGTTTCTTAAAATTTAAGTTTTAACATGAAGGAAATCCCCAAATTCAACATTCTTAAAATTTTAATTCTAAATAAAATGAAATTTAAAAAAGGTTGAAAATTTAACAGCCCATCTTGAAAAATTTTAAAATATTATTCCATTTTTTTTTTAAATGACAAAAATCATATTTTAATGTTTTTTTGACGTGTAAAAATCTCTCCTTACTTCTCTGTTTTAACTTATTTTGGGTAAAAAAATGTCTATTATGTTCATAAATTGTGCTCTGTCCATGGCACCTTTGCGCTGGAAAAACATTTACCGACCAGCGCAGGCTTTACGAATTACTCCTGCGCTTTACGAATTAATCCCTAAGTTTGATCGCGATGATTCTGGGCAACTCCATGTTTACTTTCCCCAATGAATCATTAGTTAATTGGTAACTGTCTAATTTAATCTAAGGATGACTTAGAATCAATTTTGGTAGCTGCCACTATAACACCAAAAGTACATCCAACAACTTGGAAACAGATATATTAATTTCTTATGATTTTGGCAAGAGGCAAAACTCACAAATAAGAGGAGTCTACTTTTGAGCCACACACCCTAGTAAACCCTAATAAGGTAATATATTCAATGTAATTGGACCCAGACCACATAAATTTCACCCAACGAACTCAGCTCCACACCACATATCACTGTATAACAGCCCCACATTTTCAACTACAGCAAATAAGTATGCCGGTGGTCCACCTACTTCTTCGAGCGTATATAACAGACCAATTCTACCTGCTGACACGGGTTTTTCTTTTATAACTGTTACAGCTTACTTTCTAGTTTTTCTTTAACGATTTCTTTGTGATTCGATAGTCAGGCAGTGGTTTTCATGTCATACGTCTTCTTCGATGTGCCAAAACCTTTCGAGTTTTCTTTAACGATGTTCTTTGTGATTCCATGCTCAGGCAGTGGTTTTCATGTCATACGTCTGCTTCGATGTGCCAAAACTTGCAGACTGAGTTGGATATTTCTAGACCAGTCGCCCGTGTTTATTCCCTTTTTCTTGATTTTCATTATTAAGGTATTGCGTCCATCAAAAACCTACGGGACAGTACGAAAGTAATGTAGCCATGTAGAGCGGAGATCTTCCCCCTCAACATCTATGTGGGACAGAGCATGCCTAACTGACGTGCGGGGTAAGAAAAGCCATCATGAAGGCGAGGAGTAAATGGGAGAAAGACGCAGAGACAATAAGGAGGGAGGACAGTCGAGACGCAGAATAAATGAGAAATGGCAGAGGAAGCTGGTAGAGAAATAACAAATCAGGCTCGGAGCCCTAATTAATGGCTTGTAGCGCACAACTTTTCATTATTTCGATGCCCATGATAGTTGCAGCATGCGAACATTTGTTTCAGTCTACATGTCTGTCTTTGAGTCGAGCGGAGATTTAATATAAATCTTGTCATGGAATGGGAGATTGGAATGTTTTCTTTTCAAAGACATATTTGTCGGTAAGGCTGTGTTTTTTTTCATGTCAGCAATAGGACTGTTGGAGAGAAGGGGCAAGAATAAATGGATTCTTAGAAACAACAATTCTTCTAAGATAGAAGAGAAAGAGAGGTGTTTAATGGTATATGAATATTATATGTATTAATAATCAGTGTAATATAGTTTTTTCATATTTGTTTTTATGAAAAAATAATTTACAGAGAAAGAATTAAAATTGTATATATCTCATTTTACAATAATAAGGTAGTTGCATTTATGCCAAAGAATATGATAGCTTTTGATATATTTGTAAACTATTTTGCAATAAACATGTTTCGAATATCTAGTAGAGTGGGAGGTTTATTAACATTGAAAGTAAATATGATGCCACATACAAACACACATTTTGAACAATAGAAAAAACACTTGTAAATGATAAATGTCTTGTCTTTTGCTGAAGGAAGTCTTTTTTTCTCCAATTTTGTTCAATCTATGAAATTTGACAATGTTAGGGAGAAGATGAACTGCAATAAACTAAACCATTTGGAGAAGGTACTATATTAAATCATTCTATCTTGCATTAATTTGACCCTCTTAACATTTATTTTTGTTTATTAAACATTGCTGCATTATATACGTTTTTTTTTATCAAAATCATTATTGGAATATTATAATTCTAATAATTGAAACTATATGAGAGAATTAAAGTTAGATTTGAATATGATAAGTTTTAAGCGTTTTATGGAGTAAAATATTATTAATTTAAATATTTTTTAAGTTTTCAATTTTGGTTGTTGGAATTATTGATTTTAATTATGTTGTATTTATATTGAAATAGAGTGAAATGGTTTCATTTATGATTGAAATATTAAATTTTGGTAGTATATTTAGTTTTAAAGGACTGCGTTTTATTTATCAAATATATTAATCAAAATAAAATAAAAAAGTAATTGCTTATTAAGGGGCAAGGACTTGCATAAATTTGAGTGGAAAGTAACTACTAAAATGTTTGTATATTACAATTTTTACTTCTAATTTAAATCTCCACATTTACATTTTTATTCTTATTTATTGAAGTTTTGAAGAAAGCATAAATAATGGTGGGCAGTGACAACACAATAAGTATATTTATTTACTTATGTATTTTTTGTGCAAATACTTGTTTAAATTATGGTAAGCAATAATTGATAGTAAGTAAATTATTTAAGTGAAAATTGTCTATAAAACATAACAATAAAATTTTTTAAAATATTTAGAAATTCATAATAAAATATGCAACTTCATCCAAAAATTATAAGAAGAAAATATAAAATTAAAATTATATTGTACTAAAACTTATAACATTTAATAGAGAATAATTTTTTAAATTTTTAAATATTTAAATATATATATATTTAACTTTCAAAATACTTAATTTAATATTATTTTTTTTCAAAAATTTAATAAACCTCCGTAATCTATTTAAAATCCTAATAAAAGCTAACATTATTTTGAGACAAAATCAAACATAAATATAACACAACTTAAAAAAAGCAAATACATGTAAGGAAGCCATACGTTTTAGTTTGATTGTTGAAAAATATGCTTAAATTTCATGGCTAAATGAATTCTTACGCTCCTTTTCAAATTGTAAATTTTCTGTATGAAATTGCAAATTTCATAAACATTATTTACATATAAAGAAAATAGTAAATAGAAATATGCTAAATGGTTTTTAATTTAAATTATATTTACTATATAAAATAAAATATTTTTACTATAACTAATGTTTCAATATAATAAATAGATAATTAAATTAAATTTATAATTATTAAATAAAATGTTTTAATGATTTATTTTTTACATTTAATCTTTTGGAATTGATAATTTATGTATAATATTGTAAATAGAAAATAAAAAGAAATGGAATATAAAAATATATTAGAAGATAAAGCTTGACAATCTTTCCATTTATATATCTTTTTATATACCTACCTTTTGGTGTGACATGATATAAAAGCACATGTCTCAACCTCTATTTTTAGCTCCGTTCATGCCCTTGTAACTCTCTTTCGGTCATTGTTCTTCCTATATTTTGTAGACTAATACCTTTGGTCTGCCATTCAAATTGTATCTCTCTGTGACTGTGTTGGCGTAGACTCGCCATGTAGCTCTCTCTTTCGACATCAGACTGCCTCCTCTCCTCCGGTTTTCTCATACGACCATACCTCTATCACTGCATACACGTTGAACGATGTCATATGGTTAACGCCCAGTTGAAAATAATTAATATTATTTTGTATTAATGGAGAAATGGTTAAACAAGTTGTAACGTATCTCCTTAGTTTAGGATTTGTTCCTAGAGTTTAGGAGTTTGGTTGCAACTTCATGATCTCTAGTAATGTACTTAATGATGTAATTACTCACTTGATGTATGTAGAGTGAACGGAGAGAGTTCTCTTTGTTTGAGTGCAGTGTCCAGGTGCAGTACTCACTTGTGAGCTGCAACTCCTTTTTCAATCCAAGTTTGATTTTTATCTTGGTATTAGAGCACAGAGTAGGGACAACCTTAATTTTTTTTAGGATGCATCATTGATTATAGAACTGTAGTAGCAGTGGAGTATATAGAAGAATTCATAGAATCAGGTGGACTACAATAACACCGGAAGCACAGGTCTCAGATGACTGATCATCTCTGAACGCAAGAAAGGGTTGGCGCGGTTTTGTCGCAAACAATCGCGCCATTTTTGAGCAGAAGGAAGGTTGGAACGGTTTATTAAAGAGCATTCGCTCCAGTTGGCGCAGTATTGAGAGAGATAGTCGCGCAAGTGCGCTAGAGATTGCCATTGGCGCGGAAAATCAAGGATTAATTGCACCAATTTCGTTACTCGCGTCAATTTTGCTTTCAGTGCGGATCTTTTGCTGTCGACAAGCGCCAGACTCTTTCTCTTTGGAAAATCTACATTTTTTTACGGATCGGCCATGCCCGGTGGTGGCACATTGAAATTTCATATCTACTCAGTGGCAACAGATCAGATTTGCCGAGTGGTGGCGCATTGAAAGTTCCTGATCTGTTCGGTGGCAGCAGATCGGATTTGCCTGATGGTGGCGCATTGAAGTTCCTGATCTGTTCGGTGGCAGCATATCGGATTTGCCCGGTGGTGGCACATTGAAGTTCCTGATCTATTCGATGGCA
The DNA here is from genome assembly GCA_000404065.3 of Pinus taeda. Taxonomy (NCBI): domain Eukaryota; kingdom Viridiplantae; phylum Streptophyta; class Pinopsida; order Pinales; family Pinaceae; genus Pinus; species Pinus taeda. The sequence goes on from APFE030351058.1 coordinate 7,007, forward strand.
GTAGATTGGATTTGCCCGGTGGTGGCGCATTGAAGTTCCTGATCTGTTTGGTGGTAGCAGATCAGATTTTCCCAGTGGTGGCGCATTGAAGTTCCTGATCTGTTTGGTGGCAGCAGATCGGATTTGCCCGGTAGTGGCGGGTTGGAGTTCCTGATCTGTTCTGTGGTAGCATATCGGATTTGCCCAGTGGTGGCGCATTAGAGTTCCTGATCTGTTTGGTGGTAGCAGATCGGACTTGCCTGGTGGTGGCTCATTGAAGACTTGTTCATCAGAGGATCAGAAATTTTATCAATATGAATAAGAGTGATGAGTACTCTCCTAAGCTAGAAAATTCGTGGTCTAGTATTCATAGGAATTACCATCGCATCGACTTTCTTTATCCTTCAGCCTGGTTTTTTGTCTCCTAATTTTAATGAAAATGGAAGGTTTGTGCCCGAAAAACCTCATCGGGTTGTTTATGAGACTCTTGTTTCTCGATTTTCTTAGTATAATTCAGGTTCGATGGTGAATTCGGGGGCTAAAGTGCTCCTAGGTTTGAAGAGAAAGTCCATGCGAGTTGTCGTGATGGGTGGAGCTGGCTTTGTTCGCAGTCATCTAGTTGACAGGCTCATGGAAAGAGGCGACAGTGCTATTGTTGTCAACAATTTCTTCACAGGAAGGAAGGAGAAGGTTTTGCATCATTTTGGCAATCCAAGGTTTGAACGAATAAGGCATGATGTTTTGGAACCCTTATTGTTGGAGGTTGATCAGATCTACCATTTGGCTTGCCCCACTTCCCGTGTGCATTACAAACACAATCCTGTGAAGACTATCAAACCTAATGTTGTGGGAACCTTGAACATGCTCGGACTTGCCAAGCGTGTTGGGGCAAGTTTCTTGCTTACAAGTACTAGTGAGGTTTATGGAGATCCTCTTGAACATCCTCAAACTGAAGCTTATTGGGACAATGTTAATCCCAACGAGGTCCGCAGTTGCTATGATGAGGGTAAGAGAACAGTCGAAACTCTGACTATGGATTATCGTAGGGGAGCAAATGTTGAGTTTTAGATTGCTCGAATTTTCAATACATGCGGTCCGCGAATGTGCCTTGATGATGGTCGGGTTGTAAGTATTTTTTTTGCTTAGGCTTTGCGCAAGGAGCCTTTGACAGTCTATGGAGATGGGAAACAAACACGAAGTTTCCAGTTCGTTTCTGATCTGGTTGAAGCCCATATGCGACTTATGGAGGATGAACATGTTGGTCCTTTCAATCTTGGGAATCCTAGGGAATTTACAATGTTAGAACTAGAACAGATTGAAGAAGGAAAGGATGACTCTAACAATGATTGGCACATTCCATTGCTAATGGAAGAAAACAGTGAGGAAGATGAAGAGCAGGAGCAGAAACAAGAAGAAGAAGTAACATGTAATGTAATCAATAATGCAAGCCCAGAAAAGGCTGAAATAGACAGATTTGAGGTAAGTCCCCTTCCAAGGAGATCAAGTAGGAAGAATCGATTACCTCCTAAATTGAAAGACTATGCATTAATGTCAAAGATTTTAAACATTGTAGAACCTGCAAATTATGAGGAAGCAAGTAAATCTCATGCATGGAGGGTTGCAATGTATGAGGAAATAGAATCAATAAACAAAAACCATACTTGGGATTTTGTTGAATTGCCTGAAGGTAAAACCCCTATAGGATGCAAATGACTGTGTAAACCAAAAATAAATTTAGATGGGAGTATAGAGAAACTTAAAGCTAGACTGGTAGCAAAGGGTTACTCACAGCAAGAGGGAATAGATTTTGATGACGCCTTTGCTCCTGTAGCCAAATTAAACACCATTAGAATGCTAATTTCCTTAGCAACAAAACACAAATGGCAGCTACGCAAGCTAGATGTTAAGTCTGCATTTCTGAATGGTGACTTGAAGGAAGAAATTTATTTAGTACTGCCTGAAGGTTTTGTGATAAAGGGGTAGGAACATCTTGTGTGTAAATTGAAAAAGGCACTTTATGTTTTAAAACAGGCACCTAGGTCATGGTATGAGAAAATTGACTCATTTTTTGTACAGCATGGCTTTCATAGGAGCTTGAATGATCCAAATCTTTATACCAAGTTTAATAAACAGAGGCAAATTATTTGATTTCTTTGTATGTAGATGATATAATCATAATATGGAATGCTAACAATCTGATCAAAGAAATCAAACAATAGATGTCACAAGTGTTTGAGATGAAAGATCTCGGAAATCTTCATTATTGCTTGGGATTGGAGGTATGGAAAGACCAGGCTCATTTTGTTCGAGAGAAACAATAGTCAAAAGAGATATGTATTGAATATTGTAAAACTTGTGATAACATGGCTGATAGTTTTACTAAGCCTCTTGGGCATGTAAAGTTTGAATTGTTTAGAGGGATGCTAGGAGTTCAGGATAATCCTTTCTCCATTAAGAGGGGGAGTTGAAATTAATTAATATTATTTTGTATTAATGGAGAAATGGTTATGCGCCTAGTCTTAACATTGTCATATGGTTGAACATTGTACTCTCGATACCACCTATACCACCCATATGGTGTTACGTTGAATGTTGGCCTAACCTGACATCTAATAAATACTTCAGTTATAATACTCGATCTTGGTTGTTCTTATTACTTTGTTGTGGCCCCCGTTGGATGTAATATTATGTTCCGGAATCACTTAGTGGTGTTGCTTCCTTCCCATATCGCACACCAGTTTCTCCTATACCACCGATCCTCCCCAAACTGCCATACGAAATCTCCTCACATTATAATATACCCCGTGCCCTTCGTCATTTTAGTTACTACCTCCCCCATATACCACCTCGCCCATTTATCTCCTCCCCCATACACTGTCTTCCCCATATAACAACGTTCTCATATATATACATAACCAATGCATTTTTTTTACACAATTTATTAGTTGAAGTGCTTTTTCGCCCCAAGTGCAACTTTTTTACAATACATTAGTAGAAGAGTACATTTTTTACACTGTACACAAATTTTAAAATGCATTCACTAATATTAATTGTTAAACATGTTTTCTCTGGAAAGGAGAACTATTACGAAAGATATAACATAATCTCATTTTTAGTGAGTTGTGGAGAGGAGTTTGTGAAGGAGAAAGAGATAATGAACGTGCAAAGCTCATTTTAGATAAGGAAATTTCCATTTGGGAAAATAAGACAGTAAAACCTATGCCTTTATTGCAGCATCTATAAATGAAGAGGTGATTCACCATATTTCACCATTTTCAAATTCTTTTGAAGCCTTACAAAAGTCAAGGAATTGTAAGACTCACACTTTGAGCTGGAAGTTGTCCAATTGATAATTAAATTGTTCAGTTTTGAATTGAAAAATGATGATCCTCTTGGTTTAGCATTAGAAGTAACATCCATTATGAATGATATAAAAACCATTGGTGTTCAAATAAACATTCCACTCATAGCTTATGCCAAGGCACTATATCCCACTTATTCAAATTATCTTGAGTCATTGCAAGTAAGTGGAAACCTCAAGGAGATTACCTTTGACTCCCTTGAGAAGAATTTTGCTGAGAGAGAGAAGGCATTTGAGAAGAAGGCAACTCCTCAATATTCTAAATAAGTTTTTTGTCTTTCACATAGAGAGAAGAATCTTGCATAAGATTCTTCTAGAGGAAGAGGCAGCTGAAGAGGAAGAGGAAGAAGAAATTTTAGAGGAAGTGGAAAGACAGTTCCAAAGAGAAAAGGTTGATCTTTATTACATACGTTGCGATAGAGATGAACATGATGCATCCACATGTAAGTTGCCTTGGGGCAAAATTAAGCAGGAAAGACATGAAGGCAAAGTTGAAACCAACGACAATGGAAAATGTAAAGCACCCAAATCCACCCACTATGTTGTGGCACATTGAAATATTGGAGTAGCTGGAGACTTGTTCAATGCTTAAATTGCTTCAGGAAAAGATGACTGGTTGTTTGATTCATGAGAAACTTGCCACATAACTTTTAGGATATATTTTTTTGAACAATTCAGTGACAATGTTGATGGAGCAGTATATTTTGCAGATAAGTCAAAACTCAAGCCATCTGAGCTTGGCACCATCAAGGTCAAACTGCCATGTCTTCCTAAATGTCTTCTACATGATGTTCTATATTTCCCGGAGGTGAGGAGAAACTTACTATCTTTGGTCCACATCCACCAACAATGACACTCCATTCATATGTTTGATGGCATGGTTTAAGTCAGAAAAGCATCAGATCACTCACTTGTCATAATGGGGATAGAAAAAGAAATACTTCTGAAGGTGCAAGGTACATTTTCTCATGCACAAAAAATTTCATACAATTCTCATTATGATGACGTTACATTTCCTTCAAGTATTTTATGGCATGTTGTATTAAATTGGACACCCGAATTATGACAACCTTCGTATGTTGAAGAAAATTGGTGTTATTGGTTTTCTTATAATTCATGGGAAACTTAAGTAATGTGATGCTTGTATCTTAGGAAATAAAAAATAGCCTTTTCATGATTCACATTCCAAAGCACATAGAAAACTAGAACTTATTCATTCAGACTTATGTGGCCTAGTGCTTATTCCTTCTACAAATGGAAATAATTATATGATGACATTTATTGATGAATTCACCAAAACGTGTTAGGTTTATTTATTGAAGAATGAGTCTAGTGCTTTTCAAACATTCAAGAACTTTCATCCATGGACTGAAAATTATGCCTGATCTCATATTGGCTCTATTCGCACTCATAGTGGAAAAGAATACACTTCAAATCAATTTGAAAACTATCTTCGCCAACATTGGATAAAACATCAAACAAATGTTCCTTAAAATCCCCAACATAACGGAGTAGCTGAAAGAATGAATAGGACAATCTTAAATATGGTACATTCCATGATGTTTTTCATGAATGTTAAATTGATGTTTGGGGCCTCTGAAGTTTTATGTGTTGTGTATGTAAAGAATAGGTGTCCTTCTAATTCTATTAGAAACAAGACTCGTTATGAAATGTTGTATGGCTACATTCCTTTGGTAAAGCATCTTAGGGTCTTTGGTTCCACCTGTTATGCCTTGATACCTAAGAAACAAAGAAAAAACATAGTGCAAGGAGCTGTAAGTGTATCTTCTCGGGGTATTTGAATACCTATAAGCATATCGTCTCTATGATGAATTTAATAAGAATTTTGTAGTATCTAGAGATGTGATATTTCTTTAATCTTCCAAGACTGACAATGTTGTTGAGCGGCAACTTGATTGCCTGGATAGATTTGGACATGGAATCGTCTGGATAGATTTCACATCTTGAAGTGAGGACTCCTATACTGGATCAATTTGAGGAATCTTCTTATGAAGCACTTTCTCCCCCACATGAAGCTCCAACCACTGATCCAGATGACAGTTTGAGTGATGTGATTGACAAAATTGGGACAATAAATCTCGATTCAACCCCAACTCAGTAAACTGAGTATCCTGGGCCATCTCAAAAAGGTCCTCCAAAATGGATAACAAATGCACTTGAAAGTGTTCGGTACGATGAGGTTGGAAAGATGAGAATAAGAAGTTCAACCAGACAAAATTTATATGATCTAGAGGATTCTGATTCGTCTGTTGATATAGATGTTTATGATGACGATGAAGTGAACTTATCTACATATTTTGAGCCAACTTCCATCAAACATGTTTCTTTTTATGATGAATGGAAAGAATAAATGCAAAAGGAGTATGATGCCTCGATAAAGGATGGAACTTGGAAGCTGGTTGATCCTCCATTGGGAACCAAACCAATAGGCTATAAGTGGGTTTACTAGAACAAGTATAACGATGATGGCTCACTTCACAAGCACAAAGAAAGGCTTGTGGTAAAAGGTCTTGCACAAAAGGAAGGGGTTGACTATGAGGAGACTTTTTCCCCACAGAAAAATGC
>APFE030351067.1:0-10644 GCA_000404065.3 Pinus taeda
AGGGTGAAGTAACCCTGGTGGATGTTGGTGCTCGACTTTCACTTGCTAGCATTCCAAGCATTTGGCTAAGTATTATGCCACTTTCTTCTTCATACCGGGCCAGAAAAATTCCTTGCGCACGGCATAAATCATTTTTTGATACCCGGGATGGTTTGCATAAGGGATCTTATGGTATTCATCAAAAATTAGATTTTTAAGATGTTTTTGGTTAGGCACATATATCCTTTTCCTATAAATCAACAAATTTTCTGCATTTATTTCATAACCCAATTGTTATTCATGGCTGTTAGGAATTTTTATTGCTGCCATAAATGTTTATATGTTGAATCTTGCATGGATGATTCTTGGATCTGCTCGAAAAAGGTAGTTCATGATTCACTAAAAGAAATTTCATATAAACAGTTTACTTTCTGGCTTAAAGCATCTCCCACCCGGTGTTGTTTTCCTTTTAAATGTTTGATTTCAAAATTGAATTCACTCAGGAAATTTGCCCAATGAGCTTGCTTGGCATTTAAATTTGGTTGTTTGAAATAATTAATCAGACTATGGTGGTCAGTCATCAATAGAAATTTCTTACCTAATAGGTAATGTCGCCACATTTTTAATAAGGCATGAATGACCGCAGTTAGCTACAAGTCATATGCTCAGTACTTTTGTTCATATTATTTAAGCTTCCAAGATTCATAGGCAACCTCTCTACCTTCTTGCATTAATATGCCACCCACACCTTCCTTACTGGCATCCTTAAAAACCACATATTCTTTGTTGGGATCAGCAATGCTTAGAATAGGTGTTGTGGTAAGAAGATGGTTGAGCTGATCAAAGATCCTTTGACAGTCGGGATCCATTTGAAAGCTTTGCCTTTCTTTTGTAGAGAGGCGATAGGATAAGCTACTCTGGAGAAACCCTCCACAAATCTCCAATAGTAACTTGCTAAGCCCATAAATGATCTTATGTCAGCCACATCCTTTGGTATTGACCATTCTATAATGGTTCTTATCTTTTCCGAATCTACGTCAATTCCGTCCTTGGTGATGACATGTCCCAAGTATTGGATTTTCTCCTTATAGAAATCACATTTACTGTACTTTGCATACAGTTGGTGCTCTCTTAGGACTTGTAGAACAATATGGTGATGTTCCTTATGTTCTTCCACATTCCGAGAATAGATTAGTATGTCATCAATAAAGATTAATACAAATTTATCTAAGAACTAATGAAATATGATGTTCATGAGACACATGAAGGTTGTTGGGGCGTTAGTTAGTCCAAATGGTAAAACCACGAACTCATAATGTCCATAACACGTCCTGAAAGCAGTTTTTCTAATATATCCCTCTTTTATTCTGATTTGATGATACCCAGAGAAGAGATCAATATTTGATAATACAGTTGCACCTTTCACCTGTTCAAAGAGCTCATCTATATGGGGAAGGGGGTATTTGTTTTTAATGGTCAACTTGTTTAGCTGGCGGTAATCCATGCACATTTGCAAGGTTTCGTCTTTCTTTTTATTAAATAATACCGGAGCTCCCTAAGGAGACACACTGGGATGGATATACTTCATATCAAGCAACTCTTGGAGTTTCATTTTTAATTCTGTTAGCTCGAGTATTCTCATTCAGTAAGCTGCCCAGGAAACTGGAGCAACTCCTGGAATCAGCTCAATAGTAAAATCTATGTCTCTTTTTGGGGGTAAGCCCATTATTTCTTCAAGAAATACATCTAGAAAATTTTGTATCACATATATGTTCTCTGGTGATACAGGTTTATCTTTACAGTCAACATAACCTAATTGTATTGCATAAACTTGACAACCTTTTTCTGACACATTTGGCTAATTGGGAGGTTGTTATTAGCCTTAATTGCAAAGATTTCTGAACACCTTGAATTTCCTGTCTCTCTCCTACTTCATCTCGGTAGCTAATAGCTTTTGTTTTACAATTTATTAAGGACCAGCGCTTTTCTAACTAGTCCATGCCTATCATAATGTCATAAGACCCCAGGGGTAACACATTCAAATCAGCTATGATAGGTTGACCATCTAATTTTAAAGGGTAGTTACTTACTTTAGACAAAACTCTTCTTTTTGCCCCTGTGGCTAGCTGTACTAACCATGGGTTTTTAAATTTAATAGCTTGTAATTTACATCGTTCCACTACCCTGGGACTAATGTAACTTAATGTAGCCCCAGGATCTATTAAAATAGAGCAGGTCTAGTAAAAAATAGTACCTTTAGATTCAACCATAGTTGGCTGAAACTCTGCCTGATGATCTTTAAGAGCTACGTTGATCTTAGGGATACTTCTTGCCACTTCTCTCACAGTGGATGCCTCATGAATTTGTGAGATCTGATCTAATCCCCTACGTTGAGGGCAGTTTTTGACATAATGCAGGCCTCTGCATCCCCACGACTGTCAATGTGATCTGTTAATTAATTCTGCTTCATTTCTGTCAGTTTGTTCATTTGTTCTAGTTTCTACTGGTACCTTAAATTTGGGCTTATTCACATTTCGATTACCTTGACCTTAATATAATCCCTTGTTGCTGGTGCTCTTATTTTCCTTGTGGCTGGGAATAAAATTATTTCCCTTCTTGTCTGCCCACCTTTTACTCGTATCTCCCTTTCATTTATTTTTCTAATAACAATTTCATGCTTTCTGAATGACTTCGTCCATAGCTTTTGGGTTGTCAAATTCTAGCCATTCTTTCATGAATAATGGAAGATTGTTGAAAAACTATTGTACTTTGTCTTTTTCTTCACGAATATAAGGAACGTATCACAATAATGATGTAAATTTTGTTAGAAATTCATCCATGGTCATTTAGCCTAGGCGGAGATCATGGAATTCTTTTGCTTTCTCATCATAAATCTCTTGGTTAAATATTTTTCTTTAAATAATTTTTGGAATTTCTCCCAAGTTATGTTTTTCTCATTGACCCCATGGATTGTTTTTACTTCCTCCCACCACAATGTAGCTTTCACTTGAAGTTGGAAAATGGCCGGACGGGCCTTCAAATTGTAATCATAGTCGTACAGCTGGAAATACTTGTTCATATTAATTAACCATGCTTCTGCAACCTCTTCTTTCTCCCTATCAAACAGAGGAGGCTCAATTTTATGAGACTCCCCTTGGAGTTCAATTTTCTGTTTCTTTTGCGTCTTGTGAACGGACACGTTTCCTGATTCTTCCTCCTGGTTTTCTTGTCCTCCTTCTGTTTCCATATTTCTAGTTCAGAACTCTTGTCGCCCAGTCATGTGGACGTGCTCCGGACTAGGGACTAGTGGCCAATGATTTTGTCTATTCGACAAGATTTTTAGGATCTTCTCTTGTTCCTACATCGATCTTTTGTTGTCTACCCGGAGTTAGGCCATCTCACCTTTCAATTCTTGGACATTTGTCTGAATGTTTGCGTTGGGATTTTGCGTATCATCGCCCAGCTGCACCCAAACCTTAGGATTTCCTTCCTGAAATGATGTTGGTCCTGTTCCTAATATGGAACCATGTCGTAGATTCCCAGCTAGCCTCATGCTGACTATCTATAGTCTCCTATGTGCACATCACTGATTTTGTTATTCCTTATTCGAGAGGCCTCAATTTTGGAACCTAAGAGCTCTGATACCATACGTAACACATTCATCTATTAAAATTTATATATATAATATATATATATATATATATATATATATATAAATATATATATATATATATATATATATATAAATTTTAATATAATTCACACCAAAAATACACATTTATGTTAAAAGAGACATTGTCATTATTAAAACTACTATGAATTATTTATAAGCACCAATGACAAGCTCTATTGTCAGATTCATATGAAATAAAGGATTGGATTTTAGATACTATGAATAGTTTATTTGATGATTATGGTAGTATCTGGTTGTACGCAGAATTGATTTCATATTTATACAATCCTGTGTATTTAAATGTTTTGGTACATTGCTGGCCTATGCGCTAAATGAAAACAGGCCATAGCCTCGATTCCCACCATAGGAGCGCATGCGCAATTACTACTCTCACTAGCCAGGTCTTGGTGGCTGCATGAAGGTCACCCATCTATCCATATCCAAACTTTAACCTCGGGATCAGGCTCCTCCATCGACTGTTCACCATGATTTGCTTAATCAAACAATCCTTGTGATGTCTGTCGTTCATTTCTTGGCGGTATGGTTTCATTCTGTCATTGTTTCATTGTAGAATTTTTGAGGGGTTATGGCTTTGGTTTGTTCTTTGTTGTTTGTTTTGTGCCTACAGTCCTAGTTCACTGGACTATTCGCACCACATCCTAGCATCTTGGTAATACTCTAATGGTCCCAAAGCCACTTCAATGCCCTGGGTTTCAATCTGTGGAGGCAATGTTTGCAACATCCTTTCCAAAGGTAAGAGTTTAAGGTTTTTCATAATCACATTTGTTTATCAGGGTTAGTATTATTATTACAGTCTCTATTTCTTTTGCATATTCTAACACAAACTTTTCTGCTATGGTGGTTTGCTTCTCGGAATAGGAGTTTCGGCTTGGCGCTGTGCCGAGACCCTCCTATCAGCTTCATTGTTTGTGACCAGCTCCAGGTATTATAACTTACTTCAGATCTTTCTAGGGCAGGGTTTTATGACCAGGCTTCCAAGTCTAAATGACCGTGATATTAGTTCTAGATAGATTTTTCGAGGCCGCTGGAGCCGTGGCTTCACTGTTAGTTTTTTTTCTTGTTTCAGTATTTTGTTTGAGGCTTTAAAAACCTTACGGCTTTGGCCAAATGTTGAAGGTTTTGGCACTATGTTCAGGCCACCATCTATGGTAATATACATACATTTTGGAACATTTTAAAATGCATGACTGGAGCTTATTGATATGAAATTTCTTATTGAGATGAGGGTTTTCATAATTTAATTGCAAAGTTTCAGATTGTTTTCCATGTTTATTCAAACACTGAGTTTGGAAACTCAAAGTTAACCTTTCTCAATTTATTTAGAGTATTTGGTTTACGCTTTCGTTCTATACAAAGTTTTATTGCGGCTTAGAATTGTATGCCTTAATTTGTTCTGCACTATTTTAGTTATAGCTTGGTAAATTCTCTCAGCTTGTTATGATTTAAAGGAAAACATCTTGACATTTTCTTTAGAAGCTCGAAATGCTAAAATTTTGATATCTAGGCTAAGACTATAATATTTTGTTTTTTTATTTTTTTAAATCTCCAGAAGTCGATTCTTCTTATATTACATATTTATTTGTGAGCTTAGATTCTCTTTGTTATTCTCTGTTTGTACTCGTGGAGCTTTTCATAATTAAATAGTGTATTTTCTATGAGGTTTAATGCATGTAAATAATTATGGTACAGAATAGTGAATAGTTCTGAATGTGCTGATCTTTAAGCATATCTATATATATATATATATTCTTTTTTTGATTATGCATTCCGCATAGATCTTGTTTACTTTATCTATCACTATTTGAAGTTCTTTCGGTTGAATGAAGTTCCTTCAGTTATAAGATGAATTTAACTACTTTTCCTGATTTAAATAAAAGACAATATAGAGGATTTACCCTATCTGGTATTGTGATAGTAATGTTTACAGGAATCTTATCATTTTCCATTTTTTCTTCTCCATCTAAGTTATTTGCTAATTCTACTGATATTCTTTTAATAGTTTCTTTCTGTGAATATAATAAGGGTTTTTCATCAGTTTTCTATTATTACTCTACTCTTACTCTTTGATGAAATATTTCAAAATAAAATAAGAAAAACCCTAATGTCATACTTCAAGAAATAGGAAACCTTGCATATAATTCTTTCAACAGTAATTTAAAAATATTGTCTCTTAAAATTAGCCAATCTGCGAAGCTATTGTTCTTAGATTCACAGAATAAATTATACAAGAAATTATTTACTTATTTGTTTATGTTGTCCAAGACTCAGTCTAAAACAAGACCTGCACTTTAATTTTCCTCCCTGTCGTGAGATTACCTACTTCGTTAAATCTCCCCTCATGCTACTCCTGATTTTAGGAGTTCTCTCTCTCCTTAGAGACTTTAATGTTTACCAGCTATCTAGTATTTACCACACATAGCCATCACAGACTGCTTGACCCTTCAACACAATCTCCTTCCATCCTTCTGATCTAGATACCTCTATCCTCTTGATATTTTCAGTAAAAATACTCTAGGATTTAGTTTTGGAAGAGATAACTATCTCCATAACTAATTACTTAGTAAAACAATATTTACCCATAATTTCAAAATTCATTCTTCCATAACTAAATACCAAAAATAGTTTATAATTTAAAAATAGTAACACTTTGTTTGGTTGCAGTAAAAAAATAAATATTTACATTAATGGGGGATATTACAGCTAACTATCTCATTGCTCACGCTCTCAAAATTCATCTCTCAAAGCTTCTGTTCAGCCCTTTCTTGATGGGGGCATTGATATCTGATGTTTTAGAATGCCCCAACTCCATCAAATTTGAGGTGAATCAGACTTGGAAAATCAGGCTTTCTCTTATATTGATAAAACTTATCTAGATTGTTGTTGTACTATTAGCCAACTTGGGGACATGGATAAAATTCTATTTAAATCTGATTTCTTAAAATGGTGGATTGCTAAAAACACTGTTCAGGCGACTCACTAGTGGTTTTATTGATCTTTTTCTTTATTTTTTATATGCACTTTTAAAGTATTAAGGATTAAATAAGGATTTTATCCTCAGCCAACATCATGAGTTAGGGACTGCTAATTTTTATTGGTTTGTTTCTTTCTCATAGATTTGTTCTTAATATATTGAAAAATTGAATAAGGAATTCATCCTCAGCCAACATCATTAATTAGGGTTTGGCTAAATGTTTTGATTTGTTCAAGCCAAAGCATCGTAATACCAAGAAGAGGGTCCGACACGTTTCTCAGTATCATTGGCCTTCTTGAGCATAGTGTAAACTTGTATCATGGCGGAATCAGGGGGGTTATTGACGCATGGTCTATGCAGACCTTTGTGCCATGGCTTCAACTGTAGCTTATGAAAACAAACTGGTTATCAGAAAGAGTCACAAAACATTGGGAGGTAGTGTTTAATTTCCATGAATTTTTGTACTTGTTTATTCAGAAAAAAAAGAAACCTGTTTTAATTGGAAATGAAGATTGTTTTACATGAGTACACCTATATTGTAGATTTGGTTTAAATTAAATGGTTAACTTTTAAATATAAACAAAATTTTATATGCCATCAGTATATCACTATAACACTGTCAAAAAGATTATTCACATTGAGAACAAAGACATAACATAAAATGAATAGATATATACCATAATATATAATGGACATATATATAATGAATGTAATATATTTATATGTGTGGGAATGGAACATATTTATATATGGGGTGGAAATTTTTTTAATTAATAGATATTTTTAAGAGTGTTTTTAAATATATAATTGGATTTTTCTTATATTTTATAAATTACAACAATTTAAATTTATGATTTTTACCAGTTCCTTATAATGATGATGTAAAGGAGGTTTAATAGAAGAGCAATTTGATTCCTCTTGGTACTTTGTAATCAGAGTTAAGATGGATCTTAAGTGGGTTAATTTCCCACTTTAAATAGTCCATATTTCACATGAATACCTTGAGTCAATACCATGGATTCTCAATACTATGGGCTATTTTTATTTGTTATTATTATTTTAATTTAATAGGATTATTTTTAATTTGTTATTTTTTTACCTAATTAAAATGTTTACATTACATTATATTAAACTTTTAGTTTAATTTGTTTATTTATTTTTATGTCTATGTTATTTTTATATAATTTGATTTAGTTAAAAGGTTAAAAATTACCTCTCTCATACTAAGGTAGAGACAACGTCTTGCCACATAAATATATTTTAAAAATCAATCTAAAATTTTTGTTTAACTTTTTTTTCATATGTCCATACACAATTAGTTTGTTATAATTTATATTTAAATTAAAATATTTAAAAATAATTTGAACATTATTTATTGTAAAGTAATTTTTATATTTAATGTAAAATATTATTTTAATTTAAAAACTTAATATACCACAATTTTATGCAGGGGCTCCTTTTTCTAAAGTTTGCAATAGCAACATACGCTGACTAGCCTTGCTGAGTTTCTTCTTTGTGTTTACTTATTCACCCATACATGAACCCATACACGAACCTACTTGGGTATTTCACACTCTGATGGCCTTTCTCTGCAACTTCCTTCACCTTTTACAGCCTTGGTGTCCCTTCTACCTTTTGGTGAACCTCTAGCCAACTTCTAGTTTGAATAACACAAATACTACCTCAACAGACTTTTTGAATAATTTCAGAGTTCCAGTACTCAAAATATGTGCAAACATCTCACTGTTTTATTGATTAGAAAATTTCAGATTACAGTCTTTGTTGTTCTTTCCTGAGATAGACTGTGATAGCATTTACCAGTATTTGCTTCTTAATAAATAAGATAGCTTTCTGGAGGCTACTTGGCCAATTCATAGACTCAGTCTCTGAAAAAAATACACAAATACTTATAGATCCAGCAACTTTAGGTTCTTATTAGTGCCAAGCACACTGATATGCAGGCTTCTTAGATCCAACTTAAAGATATTGATTTCAATTTCATGATGCAAGAAGATCGGGCTCTCATCCCACAAATGCAGAGCAAGAAATAAATTAGGCTCTTCTGACTCTAAAATTGCCTAAGACTCTACCACTCTAAACTTCAATCTCTCATGAATGAGCCTTACTCTGTATTTATAGCAAAAGAGAGGGGACAAACATTCTTGTAGGACATGTGACAAGGGAATGGAATCATTGGTTTCGGGTAACACCGAGGCGACATCCGCACAAAGATTCCAAGTCCAGAAAAGACATATGGGGACTAAGGAATTAAACAAAACATAGTGGATACTTTTTTATACAGAAAGCCCATGTGAAAAATTAAAAGACTACACAGAGGAGACCTTTTATAGGGATTCCATGAGAACCATTTCATGATGGATTTTTAAGAACAATAATACCAGGAAATCAGTATTTTTTTATATAAATGTTCATCCCATGCTTTAGTATAAATTCTTCTGACTATCATGGTTTTTTTTAATGCAATCTGATGTTTAATCTTAGTCATGACCAACCATTCATAATGTCTAGTCATACACTGGTGTAGAATTTGACTTTCTGTGAGTTGGAGTTCACTAAGAGTTTTGCAAGGAGTATGAAAGCACTCATGAATATTATTTCCTATACACCAATCACAATGTAGTTGGTAATATGATTCATAATAAATGGGATCAATGGCCATTTTGTTGATGCCGTAATCATTCCACCAGTCTTGTAGCCATTCACACTGTTGATTCTGTTGCATGATCCAAGTTGAACCAAACTTCAGTTTTGTATAATGGGTTTTGCTTTTCCCATCTACATTTTGAAGATCCAAGCAGAGCTTTTTGTATCCTGCAAAATTGTAAATAGTGTCAGGAAAAATAAGATTTGGATCTCCTCTTGGCCATTGGACAAATTTTTTTCTATGTGTCCATGCGGAATTTCTGGTTATATTTATACAAAAATATTTGTGATAGACTCTGCATCTGTCACCTCCTTCAGACCATATCATGGTGATATCATGGAAGTCATTTCTTAGTGCTTCTTCTGCTCAATGAGCCGCTGTCATGCTTCTGGAATATACCATGTCATGAATCCATCTGCTTCCTTTGGGATACACCTTTCTTTCAGGAACTAGGTGTAGAATATTTGTGTGATTTTGCAAATTGGCATCCAAAACTTTAGTGTTTCTAAGCTGCCATGTTGGTTTCAACTGGTCACAGTATTCCCGCCCTCTTATCTTCAGAAATAGAACTAAGGATTTATTTTTGCTGATTAGGGTCCCATTCTATTACAATTACCATTATATACTTAGGTTGTTGTATATGTTCTCTGCTAAGAAAATATGGTAGACGATTTTCATACCCTTTAATGTGTTCTACATCAAAGTCAAAATTTGCAAATAAAGCTTGCCATCTGGGGAACTTTTCTTCACTAGGTTTCTTGATATCTTTTGTTAAAACTTTCTTTAAAGCAGAGGCATTAGATCTTAATAATAATTTTTTATTGACCAAATGGATTTCAAATTTGTCAATAGAATTCCAGGCAACTTTTACTTCCCTTTCGATGACAAAATAATTTCTTTCTACTGGGTTCCATGTTCCGGAGGCAAATTGGATTATTTGTTCTTTGTCATTCTTCCTTTGCTTGAGTATTCCTCCCCATCCTAAATCGATGGCATCTGATTCAACAATTTTAGGAAAACTGTCATTAGCAACATACAGAATTGGAAGAGATTTTACCTTGGTCTTACATTTTTTACAACATTTGTATGAGCACTATTCCAAGATGGAGGACTCTTTCTCAATCTCTGATTCAAAAGATTTCTGTCTTTTGCACAATCCTGATAAAAATTGCTAACATAATTTAGGCATCCCAGAAATCTCTGAAGCTGAGTTTTATCTGTAATAACATCAGGAAATTTTTCTGCAAACTGAAGGGCATGTTTTTGGAGAGATCTCTGGCCATTTTGGATTGTGTGACCGAGAAACTTCATAGAAGTTTGAAATAGTTCAATCTT
>APFE030351068.1:0-10388 GCA_000404065.3 Pinus taeda
AGGGTCTAATTATTTCTATAGTATAGGTCCTAATGAGGTTCTAATGAACTACCAAGTGTTGTACCCCAATAGCCCCCCTAAAGCCAATTGAGGAGTATGTTAGTGAAGGAGTCTCAACAATACTAGGCCATGTTAGATCCTCATGTAGAAAAAAAAAAATAATGAGTCTTGGAAATTTTAAAACATGTTAGGCACTTGTGAAAAAGCTTATACAATACAAAATATGAGAATAGTGACGGAAAGAAGGAAAACTCGGTGGGAAGAAACCACACCCCACAAAATATAATGTATATTATGCCAACTATGCAGTTGTTATGAAGAAATATGGTGTTCTTGATCAAATCTTCATGAATATATCCTTATATCTATTCAATACCATCATATGATAATCCTTTTGTTTTTGTTTGATCCCTGAACTTGCTAACAATAGCAATGAGAGCTCATGGAGTACCAAAATTTTGAAAACTATTTCCCTGTTACTTGGCAATTTCACCCACTAGCTAACGAGTTGGATGTAGAGTATGATGCACCATCTATATCATGTGATCTACATCTATAATGGGATATTCATGGAATTATAAATCAAATCCTAAATTTTTGTGTTAGGTCATATCCAAAGAGTATGAAAAATCACATTGAAGATCTCCCTCAAAAAGAGGTGTTGGAGAAGTACTTGTTGTAATGGGATTAGTGCAAGGTGTCAAAGAAGAATTCTTTGATGTAGCCATATGATTAGAGGATACTGAGAATGTATTAGATGATGAATCAATAGCAATCAAAGCGTGATTCATACATTGATCCCATCATGGCTGATCTTCAATCTTCGTCTTGACATTTTCTATAATATAGTCATATAAATTAAAATGTTATTAAAGTACTTTGGCCATTAGATCAATTGTCTTCACTATATGAGAAATCTTTGGATGGAACCCCCTGTTGTAGTAGATGCACTTTGTTCTTTACTTCTTATATTTTTCTCCCTTGTGAATCTTAATCTCCTTACTAGATGGAGAGCTTTTTCCATCTATATGATCAAGATCCCTTACTTTCTACTTTCCTTTCTTGTTATCATGCTTCACTATAAGAACATAGGGTGTGGAAGGCTGAAGAGTCCCAATGTGTATGCACTTATTTAACTAACATATCAAGGACTCAGTGAAATAATCCAAAGGTGGAATCTTCCAATTCTTACCTATGGAGAGTTTAGTAGTATGGAAAGAAAATACAAATATAGAATATTAAGGACCTAATTTGGAAAGTACATAAATGACAAGTCGTTCCTCCTTCCTATCTATCCCACAAACGTTTTTTTTGTGTCATCAAAGTATTGAGCCTTGAGAAGAAGTCTTATAGGGTCTCAAATTAGTTGGCATCTAGAAAAAACAACTCATTCTCTAGATGATGTCCTCTCAATTCATCTTGCTTGCTAAATAATCCCTGCAATTTTGTCCAAACTTTCTTAAGTATTGAATAGGGCTCAACATGAAAGAGTAGATCAGGGGAGATAGACAAGCAAATTATCCTATAAGCTCTATCCATCATGTTGAAGTATTTATATGTCTCAATGGCTAAGGTAGGCTCATTTTTAGTTTCTATTTTAATCCTATAGAGTGTCTTATTGTGGAACAATAGAAGGATTTGTGGCATCCACTCAAAATAATAAAAAGGAATAAGGATCAATGTGAGCTAGTCAATTCTCTTTGGGCTATTCTAATATTATTAAATTAGTAATAAGATGTTAGTATTTTCCACAAACTCACTTATTTTATGATACCGTGTTGGATTTTAAGCACAATCGCATGATCGAAGTACAAAAAAATGCTACACTAGCTAGTTGTGAAACAAGAAAGAAGAGAGAAATTGTTGAGAAATTGACTAATGAACCAAGGAGACAATTTGAATCTCATAAAATCTAATAATATGTTATTTATAAACATGAATACAATATATAGACTCTATAGGAAGCCAATCAATTTGAATTAGGTTGGGGTTCCATGTGCTTGCACTTATTATAACTCAAAAGTAGTTTCCCTAGTTGGCAAATAAGTCAAAAATTAGAACAAGAGACCCAATATTAGCAAAATATCCTAAAATGGAGTGAACTAGAAGTGGAGCTAGAAATTAGTTAGAAATAATTAATAACTCTCACATGCAAAACACTAACCAATTAAATTTAGCTAAACTCCAAAATAAGACTAAAAATCAACTAACAAGGGGAGGAAAGAGAAAAAATGGTGGTTAACTACTACAAAGTAGGAAGGAAGAGTGTACTCACTCTATGAATGCCTATGCATGGGGTAAAATGAGTTAATAGAGTGGAATTATCCATGTCATCCTCCAACCAGTATTTAGTTAGCTCTACGTGTCATCTTAGATCATATTTTTAGTAGTGAATAACAAGAGATCACATGTACCCCTAATAATATATGGAAAAAGGTTTAATGAGGACTAAATTACATATCATAATAAAGTTCTAATAAACTATTTTATTGAGTGTAATATACCCTAACACTATCCATCCCCTCCCATGAAATTTTAAACTAAAACTTTATAAAATGAACCTAATACAAACTAATAAACTAATCCCTATACACAACAACTAAAAACTAAATCTAATATCTATAATTTATAATACTTTACCAATAAAGTTTTTGATGATAATTTTAAATTTATTATAAGCATATAATAAATTATATTTTAAAATTTATTATAAACAATATGAATTAAAATGATAAATGCAATCATCTTTCGATCTTGGTGTCAGGTTTTTGGCGGAGTGGCGGAGGAGAGTCTGCTAGGGTTTCAGACCTGCGATGTATCGCTGACGTGCAGGTCGGCGCCGAGAGGACAAAGTGCGTAGCAACAGAATCGGGACAGGGGGTATAACGCAGCAGGAGTCAGCCAATCAGGTAAGAAGCATCTTCTCTGCTTTTGACAGAATACTTTTATTATGATAGGGGCTGAGAGGGAATGGAAAACACCTCGGGGAGGGGAGAGATCCCCTCCTTCAAGAATGTAGTGACGGGAGAGAATAGCATGAGTGGATACCAGCAGAATCACCAAGAAAACAATGCTCCTGTCATGGGTAACCTTTGGCAGAAAAAGATGAAAGGAAAGTGCCTACCTCGTGCTCAGAAGAGGCCCAGATATGTTATCCCCAATAACAAGTTGGAGGAATACAATAGCTACATGAAAGATCACACCCTGATCTGCAAATTTATAGGATACTGGCCACCGGAGAAAGAGCTGTACAGATGGATTGATCAAAAGTGGAAACCAAGGGGTCACATTGATCTAAAACTGGGAGCCCAAGGGTTTTTCACAGCCATCTTCACAAACTTGGAGGACAGAAACAGGATCTTTGAAGGAGGACCGTATTTCATGAATAATGCGGGCTTATTTATGAAATTCTGGGAGGAGAGATATAACCCAGAAAAAGAAAAGCTGCTGGAAGCCCCTCTCTGGGTTAGGCTGTTTGGATTACCTGATGAATTCTGGGACCCGGAAATTCTGGAAGGAATAGGGAACTCGATTGGAAGTTTCGTCAAAGCGGCAGAAGCTACCCGGAGAGGTAAGTATAACTCATGTGCAAGGATCTGTGTGTACGTGAACCTAGCCGAACCCCTCCCAGACCATGTGGAGGTGGAATATCATGACGAAGTGTGGGAGCAACCAGTAGATTATGAACATATCCCTTTCAGGTGTCGGAAGTGCCATGAATATGGGCACCTCGTTAGACAATGCCCATTGAACAAAGAGGATGAACAGAGAAGAAGCCAAGAGGAGCAGCAGAAAACCACGGGGAAAATGGAAGAGATGGAAAAAGGTTTTCAACAGGTTACAAGAAGAAGGAGACAAAACCAAGAAAAAACTAAACCTCATCCCCAAGAAAAGGAGGGTAGCTTAATCAGCCAAAATAAGTTTCAGGCTCTCCGGAATGAAGATGAAGAGTACGAAGTTAATCTGGAAGATGATGAGGACCCAGAGAATTCGCCAATGGACACTTCAGGAGTGAGTAAAGAGAAGGTAGTAAACCCAGGAGGCAGTTCTGGAAAACAGCAGGAAGGAAACGAGGAAGACCTGGTAATACAAACCCCGATGGAGGTGGAAAATCAAGTTGCAGGGGAGATTGAAGAAGAAAGAATCCTGAAGCAGTTAATCCAAGAATGGAAATATTTAGATAGCAGATTTATACCTGAGCAACAAAAACAATTGTGCAAGGAAGTATTCCAGAAGTACAAGGAAAAAAAAGGGCAGAACGCAGAGAAGCAGATGATGACAGGACCTGACCAAGGGACTGGGCAGACGGGAATGGATGGCTCTGGCAAAAGCAGCAGGAAGAGAGGAAGAAAACTGCTGATTGAAACTATTCAGACGGTAGGAGAAACCTTGATTAACTCAGGCAAAGTGATACCTCTGTCGGAGGTATTCTTCCCCTCTCTCCAGAAGTTTTAAATGATTGTGCTCAGTTGGAATATTAGGGGTCTGAATAGTAAGGGTAAACAAAGGTACTTAAGAGAAAAGCTGAAAAAAGAAAAGCCAAGTGTTATGATTCTGCAAGAGACAAAAATCTCGGTACAGCAGATTGAAGAGCTTATAGTCAGGAATAAAATGCACTATGAAGTTATGGGACAGGATTCCATTGGATCTGCAGGGGGTATTGCAATTTTGTGGAACCCGGATGATATTATCTTAGGTAGTTGGACCAGTATGAGTAGAATCCTTACTGGCCTTGGTAGAATAGTTGGAACGAGAGAGCAGGTTGTTATCTCAGGAGTGTATGGACCCTCCTCTCCTGGAGAAAAAGAAAATTTCCTCAATAATATTCAGAGCATTCGTAGGTTATATCCAGATGTTGACTGGATAATTGGGGGTGACTTTAACCTAATTAGATCTCTGGAGGAGAAGAAAGGTGGAATCAGGAAGACGGACAACCTTATGGAAAGATTTAATGCCCTGATTGATGATCTCAGGCTTGTAGACATTCAGACTATAAATGGGATTTGTACCTGGAATAACAGGAGGGGAGGAAAGAATCAAATTGCCTCCAGGCTTGACCGTTTCCTTGTTTCTGAAAGTATCATGAATAAAGATATTTTTGTTGAAGCCCAGATTTTGCCTTCGTTGGGGTCAGACCACTGGCCAATCAAACTTGAAGTGGACATCAAAGTTCGCCATGGAAAACGACCCTTTCGGTTTGAGTCCTTCTGGCTAAGAGACCCATCATTTATCAAAAAATTGGAAGAATGGTGGTGTCAAAGCACGATTCAGAGCAAAGGGAAAATGTGCTTGTTCCAACTCAAACTTAAAGAACTGAA
This sequence comes from Pinus taeda, assembly GCA_000404065.3. NCBI lineage: Eukaryota > Viridiplantae > Streptophyta > Pinopsida > Pinales > Pinaceae > Pinus > Pinus taeda. The sequence goes on from APFE030351068.1 coordinate 5,319, forward strand.
AGAGAAAATTAAAAGTTGGAACAAGCAGGAATTTGGTAATATTATGGAGGACAAACAAAATCTGGAAAAAGAAATGGAATCTATACAACAGAAAATGATTTTGGAAGGCAGAACAGAGGAAAGCATCAGCAAGGAAGGATCAATTCTTGGCCAACTTGAAGAAAGAAGGAAGCAAGAGGAAATCTTGTGGCGACAGAAATCGAGAATAAAGTGGTTAAGGGAGGGAGAAAGAAACACTAAGTTCTTTCATCAAGCCATGATTAAGCACAGACAGAGAAATAGGATTTTATCAATCAAAGATAGAAATGGAAACAGAGTGATTGAGCAAGCTGAAATTGAACAGGTCTTGATTGATCATCACAAGGAAATCTTAAAGGAACCTCAAGCTGATAGAATGCAGGCAATCCAGGAGATTTGCTCTGCCATCCCTTGTTTAGTCTCTGAAGACCAAAATAAAGCGCTTATGAGAGCTGCCACCCTTGAAGAGATTGAGGAAACGGTAAAAGCAATGAAAAAAGGTACTGCTCCTGGCCCTGATGGGTTTACAGTTGACTTCTTCCAAGCTGGTTGGCACTTCCTGGGAAAAGAGATCCTAGAGATGGTTGAAGAATCCAGGATGAATCAAAAGGTATGGCCTGCACTTAACTCCACTTTCTATGCTTTAATCCCTAAAAATGATAACCGGGAAGATCCTAATGGCTTTAGGCCCATAGCATTGTGTAATGTTATTTACAAGATTATAACTGCTATGATGGCTAAACGGTTAAAACCTATGCTGGACAAGTTAATTTCTGCTGAACAAACTGGTTTTGTTGAGGGAAGGCAGATCCTGGATGGTCTGGTGGTAACGCAAGAAGTCATTCACTCCTTAAAAATCAAGCGTCAAAAGGGGATGATGATTAAACTAGATCTGTCAAAAGCTTATGATCACTTAAACTGGAACTATTTGAGCAAGGTCCTAGAAAGCTTTGGTTTCTGCAGGAGATGGATTTATTGGATTCACAATCTGATTTCATCCCCTAATTTTTCCATTCTGGTGAACGGGATTCCCTCGAAACCTTTCTCTGCCTCCAGAGGTCTCCGTCAGGGGGACCCTCTATCGCCCTTCCTATTCATTCTAGCTGCTGAAGGTCTAGGGAGATTTATTAAGAAAGAAAGAGAAACAGGTAAAATCAAAGGTCTTAAGCTTTGGGGACATAATCTCTGTCTTACTCATCAGCAATTTGTTGATGATATTATGTTGTTTGGCGAACCAACGGTTAAAGAGGTAAAACATCTCCGAAAAATTTTGGATATTTTTGCGGAGGCTTCTGGCTTGGAAATAAATAAAGACAAATCTCGGGTATTCATATTCAACTCTGTGGAGCAGGTCAAAGCGCACCTCACAAGACTCTTGGGTTTTCGGCAGGGGGAGCTTCCTACCAAATACCTGGGCAACATTTTGGCCTTCTCATCCAAAAAGATGAAGAATTGGCAAGGAATTCTGGATAAGTTGAGCACTAAGGTGGCAAATTGGGCATTCAGATCTTTAAACATAGCTAGTCGCATAGTTTTAGCTAAATCTGTCCTCCAAGCTATACCTGTTTACCCTCTTTCAATAATGGCAGCTCCTATAGGTATATGTGCAAAGATTAGGGAGATTATAAGGAATTTTATATGGAGAGGAGTGGATCAGAAGAAGAAATGGGCTTTAGTCTCTTGGGGTCAATTAACGGAAAGAAAAGAGAAAGGGGGTCTGGGGCTGCGTGACCTTGAGACTATCAATAAGGTCCTGGGAGCTAAGCTCTGGTGGAGATGGCTTGGGGGAGGTAATGACCTGTGGAAAATTATATGGAGAGCCAAATACAGTATGCCGAAGTCAACGGTAGAAATCCTTAAGCAAAAGAATACTCCTAGAGGATCTTCGGTCTAGGACCTGGCTCGGTTGAACAGGGATTTGGTAGAAAAGCATACCTTCTGGGAAATTAGAGGCGGAGAGGAAGTTCACTTCTGGGAGGACAAATGGCAACAGAAGGCTTGGTTGAGCACCATTCAAGCCCTTCAGCAGGTTCGTGACAGAATTGGAAGAAACAGACCTTTAGTCAGAGATTACTGGAAAGCAAATCACCCCGAGGAAAAGTGGAGGACTTGGGTGGATCTGGAGGAATGGGAAGGGGAGTTTAGTCTGGAGCAGAAAATTACTTTCAAGAAGGAGATGGCGTCTCGCAAGATTAGAACCCGCACTGGTAGTGATATTCTCAGATGGGGAAACTCCATGAAGGGTTCTTTCACTACAAAGGAAGCTTACTTCCTCACCTCAGATCAGCTTGGCAACGACTCAACCCCAGACTGGAGAATAGTCTGGGAAAGGAATTGGTGGCCTAAAGTTTCCATATTCATTTGGTTGGCATCAAAAAACAAAATCCTCACCTGGGACCGAATTCAAAAGAAAGGTTTTATTGGCCCTTCGAGATGCTGCCTGTGTAAATTGGAGGAAGAAACCAGAGATCATCTGCTTCTCCACTGCCCCTTTGCTAAGACCCTGTGGATAAGAGCCAAAAGAACCTTTGGAAAGCCTGAAAATGCCCCCTGTGAATTCAAGGATGTTGTCTTTCAATGGAATACAGAAGCCTTTCAATGTCAAGTGGTTCGGCGCGCCTGGGAACTCATCTCTGGATTCTCCCTCTGGATGATTTGGAAGGAGAGGAATCGCAGGATATTTCAAAACTCTGCCATGGAGCCGGAAGTCATTTGGGGCAAAACTATTAAGACCCTCCGAGAAACAATCCTTGCAGATAAGTGGGATGGAGAAGATTGGAAAGCTAATCCGATGGAGGAAGAAATCCTGAAACGACTAAATTTAAAATTTGAAATGGTGTTTCATAAGCAAAATTCTCCTCATTCGATGCGAGCTAACAGCCCGGATAAATTCTATTATCCTAAAGAAAATTTCATTAAATTGAATTTTGATGGCGCCTCAAAGGGGAACCCGGGCGACGCTGGCTTCGGAGGTATCTTCAGAGACAGTAACAACCAGGTGCGATAGATTTTTGCTAAATGGGGGGGGGAATGACTAACAATGAAGCAGAATTTTGGGCTCTGCACCAAGGACTTCAAATTGCGGTCAGAAACGGTTATTCCAACCTGGAAATAACGGGAGACTCTCAAATAGCGGTAGAAATGTTGAAAAAACTCTGTAATGGTAGGAACTGGGAAAAAGTTTCGAACAGTTGGCGTTCAGCAGGGATTGTCCAGGAAATAGCTGGTCTCTTACCTCGCATAGAGTACTCAGTGATCAGCCATGTGAGGCGGAAAGGGAACCAGGCCGCAAACTACCTGGCGAATTGGGGATGCAGAGGCCACGGTAGCTCGGTGGATACCCAATGGAGGGCGGTCAGCGGGCAACAGGAGTGGTCTGACCTGGCGTCCATCATCAAAGCGGATCATGATCACGCTTCTGATAGAGGAGTGGAGAATGATGAGTTGGAGGGTCGGAGGGACATGCTGAGTCCTTTTCGGGAAGGTTTATAATGATCAGGAATACCGGGAGAATGATACCGCTCGTGCGGAGCTCTGGGGAAGGACAGAAGCTAGGTCAGATGGTTAAGGATCGTCAGAAAGATCAGGGCGATGCGATAGGCAAAAGACGTGGGCGATCTCATCAAGCCGACTCGAGATCTGAGGAGAATTCACTGCCTTACCTCAACCCAATGGCGGCACGGATCTGGCAAGGCAATGGCGAGTACAGGTCAGAGAATGTAATTAGTAATAAGACTAAAAGGACGGTGGATAGAAACTGCCATGCTTTAGGGAACAACTGGCAAGATTTGGTCAGAGGGGTGGATAGCTGGTATCGGAGATGGGTCTCTTTAAAAACCCGTTTGCCTTGCCCTCACCCTCAGAGCATTTCAATTAGCAGCACTAGTGCGGAAGGCGCCCCTAGTTCTTTGAAGGTCCCCTGCAAGTATCCTGTGCGGCATCCGGTGAGAGACAGAATGGAAACGAGAAAGAGAGCTAGACTTGCTAAAGAGGAGGAAGTGGTGCGGTCTAGAGTGATCGCTACGAAGGATAAAGGAATTGCGAAGGAGGAGGTCCCGGATGCCGTCTTGGAGGTCCCGGACACTTCTGTTGAAGAAGATAGTGATAGTCCGAGTATGAACGCAGATGAGTGGGAACGGTACGCTATGGGGGTCAGTCACAGGAGCCGGCGTGGTCGCAGAATTCCAGCGCGAGGTCGTCGCAGGCGGGTTAATCTTGACAACTGCGAGCCTGCTCCCTTTTGTGGTTTGGGCCCCGGTACTGGCAATACTCGAGGCAGTAAGAAGGACATACCAGAACCCAGCAGCCGTCCTGGCAGAAAGGCCAGACGAACTGTGGAACACAAAATCCAGCATGCTGAACGGGCCTATATGCAAAATACCAACCCGAAGATCCGTCGCATTATTCAGAATATAAAGGACGAGGCGATACAGGCCCAATCGGAGTCGAAAATGGAAGATTGGGAGCTGCTGGTTCAGGATCCTGGCAACACTAGAGGGAGGATGTCTTTGTTCAAGCAGTCCCTTGATATGTACTGGGTAATGAAAAGGCTGCTGGCCAAAGCCTTAGAACAGGTGGCATTTGAAATGGCGGAAATGACTCAGGGAATTCCGAATTTACGACGCGATCTACGGGTCCTGCAAATCTCTATGGACATGCAAGGGAAGCAGATGGAAGAGATTCAGCAGATGCTTAAGGCCAGTCTCCAGAGGAGTTCCAGGGAGGACTCCCCCATCTTGGCAAATGCTGTTGAGTAACTATGGTCCTTGTTTTCTCGATGTCGATTTTGCGATTTTTAGATACTTTAGGCAGCTTTTCTTTTTTGACAGTGAATAGTTTCTTCATGAATATCTACACTAGTAGATCTGGAATGGACTGCAATGTTTATTTAGCTAGGAAAAAGAGATTCCGGGACTATTTTTACTGGTATGGAGTTAAAAACTTTAGGTGGCTCCTATGCCCGGTTTCCCCTTGGTGGGCGGGTTGTAGGTCCACTAATTTTGCTGTAACTTTTCTGATATATTAATAGAAAATAGAGAAGCACCACCTTTG
>APFE030351078.1:0-17169 GCA_000404065.3 Pinus taeda
TGAAGTAGAAGTCATACATAGCGATTCATATCGGGAGTGGCTTACAATTCAAATGGTATTTTTATCTTTGGTTTGAATTCATTCTGTGTATTTGATTTCACTGTGTAATCATTTTCTACTATCATTATCTGTATGCATATGTATCAACAGGAAATCTTGTTCATACCACTATTGGATGTTCATATGATGTGCCTTATTTTTAATCATGTATGCGTTAATGGTATGAACCTTTAAAGTCTTGTAGTATTGCTTTAAATCACTATATTTAACTATTTAGGTACAGTAATCTTGAATGATTCAATATCTGTGTTTTGAGAATGTGGTTATCTATATAATTGTATTTTTAGAATATAGAACATCAAAAGCTACGCTTTAGAAGTTCAATTAGATTCCCGGGATAGTTTTATTTATTTACATTTTCTGTTAATAGTTTTAGTCATACACCTATCGCTACTAAGTATTCATTCATCCCATTTATCTATTGCTGGGAAACTGGTCCCATTATCCCCAGTCGGAGTCACTACACCAAACGGAAAAGGAGCTGCACTAAGGTCCGGACCGGGTGGTTTCCCCCAATGTTGATGCAACGATTTTCGGGGTGTCAACAGGTGGTAACAGGGCGAAACAGATATTAGAGCTTGTGCACAGTGATGTGTTTAGACCTGTGAAGGTTCCATCACTGAGTAAGTCTGTGTACTACGTATCATTTATATATGACTTCTCAAGGAATACATAGATATATTTCCTTAATAAGAAATCTAAAGACTTTGACAGGTTTAAAGAATTTAACACTCTGGTGGAAAGCCAAATAAAGAAGAAGATAAAGGTGTTGAGGTGAGATAATGGTGGAGAGTTTTGTAGCAAGGAATTTGAAGAATTCTATAAGAAGTGTGGTATAGCATTACAAAGGACTACTCCATACACACCTGAGAAAAATGGAGTTGCAGAAAGAATTAAAAAGACATTGATGGAAAGGGAAAGAAGCATGCTTAGTGGTGTCGGGTTAGGACATGAATTATGGGCAGAGGCAGTGGAGACAACATTTAACCTAGTCAATAGATCACCTTCATCAGCGTTAGAGGATAAGACTCCACAAGGGATATGGACTGCTAAGAAACCCTCTCTTTGACATTTGAGGGCATTTGGATGTGATGCATATGTACATGTTCCAAAGGAGAAAAGAACCAAGTTGGATAGTAAATCTAAAAAGTGCATCTTTATTGGGTATAAGGATGGTTTAAAGGGTTATAAGCTTTAGAATACAGTAACAAGGAAGATTATGTACAACTGAGATATGGTGTTCAGAGAGGTGAAAGATGTTATTAAACATGAATTCCAACCAAAGGAACCTAAGAAGATAGAGTTTGAGCTTAAGGAGGAATCAGAAGATGAAGAGCCATAAACTCTGGGTGTGAGAAGATCAGTTTGAGAAAGAAGGCAGCTAGAAAGGTATAGTCCATCTTCTTTCTGTTCAAATTTTGCTTTATCTGTTACTGATGATGATCCCAGAACTGTGAAGGAAGCAGTATATTCAGAGGATGGAAAACTCTAAAAAGAGGCCATGGTTGATGAAATGGAATTTTTGCACAAAAATGAATCTTAGGATATGGTGGAGTTGTCAGCTGGAAGGAAACCCATTAGCCTCAAATGGATGTTCATGAAGAAGACAAATGCAGAAGGAAAGGTGGAGAAATACAAAGCTCAGTTGGTAGCAAAAGGTTATTCCCAGGTGTCGAGAATTGATTTTGGTGATATTTTTTCTCCTGTTGCAAAGGTAGCTTCTATTAGATTACTTTTAATAGTTGTTGTTTCTTTTGATTTTGACGTAGAACAAATGGATGTGAAGACAAAATTTCTTCATGGGGATCTGGAAGAGGAGATCTATATGAATCAACCTGAAGGTTTTGCGGTGAACGGTAAGAAAGAACTGGTATGCAAGTTAAAGAAATCTCTATATGGGTTAAAACAATCACCAAGGATGTGGTATCATAAATTTGATACATTTATATGGGGATTTGGCTTCACTAGAAGCAAAGAAAATCACTGTGTGTATTTTAAATTAATCGGTGACCGTTTTATTTATCTTGTCTTCTATGTGGATGATATGTTGCTAGTTGGAAATTACAAAGAAATTATCTAGGATTTGAAGACCCAATTGTCCTCCAAATTCGACATGAAAGATCTTGGTGCTGCAAACTATGTTTCGGGAATGGAAGTTAAAAGAGATTGGCCAAAGAGGAAGCTCTGGTTAAACCAAACGAAGTATGTTGAGACAATAATACGAAGATTTAATATGGAGGATAGTAAACCGGTGAAGGTTCGTATTCCTACAGATGTAAATTTATATGCCGAACTGTGTCCCAAGACACAAGAAGAGGAAGAGGACATGTCCCATGTTCCATATGCAAGTGCAGTTGGTAGCCTAATGTATGTTATGGTTTATGCTAGACTAGAAATTACATGTGCATTGGGAGTATTGAGAAGGTTTATGTCAAAAACAAGGAAGGAGCATTGGATAATAGTGAAGCAATTTTTCAAGTATTTGTATGGCACTAGTGATTATGGTTTGTGCTACCAAGGAAGATCAGGATTGGATAGAGTGTTGGATATTCATGGATTTTTTGATGCAAACTCAGTTAGAGATATGGATCAGAGAAGATCTATAAGTGGGTATGTTTTTAACCTATTTTGAGGTGCATTCAGTTGGATGAGTAAGAAACAATCTGTAGTGGCACTATCAACTATAGAGGTAGAATACATGACAACCACTCATAGAAACAAGGAAGTAGTTTGGTTGCAGAGATTGTGTTCAAGTATGGGGTTAGTACAAGGAGCTATAAGGATAGATTGTGATATCCAAAGTGAAATTTCCTTATCAAAGAACCTTGCTTACCATTCAAAGACAAAGCACATTGATGTTTAGTGTCACTTTGTGAGGGATATGATAGAAGACGAAAAGGTGTTGTTGGTAAAGGTGGACACTTTGAAGAATACTACAGATGCATTGACAAAATATGTGAGCTCTGAGAAGTTCCCTTGGTGTAGAGAAACAATGGGCGTTTTAGGGTTGGATAAACTCTCTTGTGGCCCCCTGTGGAAATAAAACAACAAGTGGGAGAATGTTGGTTTGTGTTATATTCTTTCCACGACTAGCCCACCTAGTTAACCGGGGGGGTTAGAGATGGGTGGAGCCCTCACTTCATTGCACTGACTGAGCAGTGGGGGGGTCACAGGGGGGTTTGAGGGGGGCAGTTAGCCCCCCTGTATGAGGTCTAGGGTAGCACCCCAAGGAAAGTTTTTTGAACCCTATATTAGGTTGGGTGGACCTACCTAGGGTTTTGTGCATGGTTTTCGCACATGGTTTTGGACACGATGGTTTTTGGTCAATGGTATTGGATGCTTCAACATGTATAAATATGTATTGTAAAATTTAAAGGAACACAATGAAAAATCAAGATGGTAGTCTTAGTTTTGGATTCCAGGGGAAAATCTCTTTGTATATGTGTTTTATGTGTTATGTTCTTGTGTTGTTTATTTTCTGTCTTTTAGAATTTGTTTGCAGGTAATTTCTGTAAGGCGTTAAAACCTATAATTGGAGTGAGAAAAAGCCTAGTTTGTATGTTCCATAAACCCCACACATACCTTATATACCCCTCCCAACCATGTTTCATGCCCATTCCCTTCATTTCCCCTCATTTCCCCTAAACCCTAGCTCAATGCTACGTTTTTGCAACTTTCTAGGTTAGGACAGTGTTTTGGACCTTTTTACACCTTTCCCTAACTCTTTTCAAGACATTACACATTCCTATGCTCCCTAACACCTATACCTACCCCTAAAAATTTCCCCAAGAATTTAGAAATCCCCTAACCCCTTCACTCCTCTCCATCTACAAGACGGTCTCAAATCCCATGTATTCCTAAAACTAAACCCTAATTCTTCCTCCTAGTGAGCTAGGGTCTCACCTTGGAAGCAGATGACACACACAGTTACAAGAAGAAGTACAGTAATGGGGGAAATGTCTTAATATTTGATCCATCTCACATCAAAGAGATCAGTGTCTCACAAACTCATCAAGAGGTCATTTGCGGTACGCATGGACGGTTTTTCTTCAAAGTGTGTTTCTGATGAAATGGAGATGCACATGACAAAAGTGGAAGAGGTTTTTGTCAATTATATAACAAGGGAAATAAACCTCCTTCCCGTTTTACACAGGTAGCATATATTGGGAGATATGAAACTTTCTTGGAGACTTATGTTAGAAAAGTAAAAAAATTTCAAGTTAATTTCCTGTTTTAATCATGATTTTGTGGCACAGCTTATGAGCAAATGAAAATGAATTTCAAGAAAATGAGAGAGGTTTTCCTTTAAATAATTATTATCTACAAAATTTGTCTTAGGTTTCCAAACAATTTATGGCTAGATAGATATATCTCCATCTTTGAGGCCTATTTTCGTAGAAAACCCCAAAAGTTTGATCCTGTTGTAAGCGCAACGCCTTGGTGCTACACATTCTCTACAGACCTCCAAATGTCAAAAACGTTGTATGCTTTGATAGATAATCACCTATACTTATTATGTAGCTAAGTTTTCAAGATTTTTGAAAGATAAATTGAGAGAAAAATCCAAAAATTAGGTCAAAAAGTCACTTTCTGCCACTATTCTGAAGTAGGCATTGTGCTTATAGAGAGACCTTGGGAGATTCAATTTTGGAAGCAATTTCCATGGTAATTTTCAAAAATTCAAGTTGTTTTGGAGACTAAATAGGAAATTCTAGTTGACCATTCTCTCATATTACAAGTTTGACTTCTGAAAGGCTTCCAAAATTGCAAGATGGTGCTGCGTTTATGCCTGAAGGCACTATGCTTATGGCTAAATGCGCTGCACTTATACTAGTAGCAACCTTTCTCAGCTTATTTTCACCAAATCTTGGTTTTGTGATGTAATTTTGATATTTTAAAATCTTGATGATTTAATTATGGAATAAATTAGCATGATAGGTTGTTTTTATGCTTAATTAGGCCTCATAAATGAAGCAAAACTCAAACAAAGTCTAAGAGGAGTTTGTTTTTGACCTTCTCACTCTCACTTGTTAGTTGAGAGATTCTTAGAAACTGTTCCACCACTTAGGAATTCGACCCATGAAGGTGGGGAAGTGGTTTATCTGATTCTATATGTATCATTTCTCATTTAGAGAGAAGGCTTGGACTTCAGAGGAGAGGACTTGTATCTTATGCTTTCATACAATTAATCAAGGAGCAGTTGTAGTGATTTTGTAGGAATACTTGTGCAGTGAGTTTGTGGTGTTCTTTCTCTTCCATATCAATTTTTGATGAATTAATTCATCTCTCTTAACATGCTTTTCGTCCTTCATGTGATTTTCCTTACAGTCATATAGGCAAAATTCTTTAGATTCAAAGATCTATTTATGTGGAAAATCATGTTTATGTATCTATTCTTCTAGATTAATGAATTCATGCTAATACATGCTCATTATGATTTCCTAAGCTTTCAGAACCTACAATACTCAGACCAAAATCTTAAATCCATAACAAGAAATTTTTATCTTGCTCCTCTTTATTCTTGCTATTGCAAACTTTGATACCTTGACATAATTGCTTGCTTATCCCTGGTCCAACAACCTAAAAACCCTAATTTTTCAAACACTCAAACAAAACTTATGCATCTAGCTTAAAATACATTTATTTTTCATTCATTGGCTGCGAAATCCTTAGAGAGATCACTCTCTCGTTCAACAAGGCTGGCTACTGAACTGCAAGTGGTTTGAGGTTACATTTTTTGATCTCCTCCTTAGCGTGGGACATTATAGAGGATAACAAGGGAAAAGCACATAAAGGTTAAGGAATTGAAACTCTTCAATGTGAGTTTATAGGAATAAGTAGAATAACAAGGAGTAGTCATAGAAATAAGAGGAGACTCGAAAATATTGGAGTTGGAAAAAAATGGCAGCTGAAAGGTATCCAAGGGTATTCAGTAAGCACCCAAGTTGTTTCATTTTATGAAATAATCACAAAGCTGTCCTGTTTAGTTTTAGGGAGGTATCTTCGTCCTTCAGACAAGAAATTACAACTAAAATAGGTTGGATTGATGCCTAAAAGAAGATCAATGGAAATAGATTTTCTATGGGTAGGGTTTTGACCTCCGGAGAGAGGATTTTTCTCATGAATGATTGTTGTTCCTCGGCTGGGAGCATTGGAAAATGGCCAACTAGGGTAGCATCATTGAACATATGTATATTGGAAGACTAAGGGAAATTCAAAGCTCTTTGGATTAAGACGGGAATTACCTCAAGGGTTATAAATCCCAAGGTAAAAATGAATAAATTCTTATCCTTTTGATAGGAGTTAGCCAAGAAAGATATAAAATCAGGGAGGAGGTGAATTAGAGGAGAAATTTGGTAATACACTCTAGACTTAACAACCCTAAACAGGTCCTCATTTCATACATGGTCAACAAACATCTCATAGTGGAGCTCTGCGAGTGGGAAGGGACAAGTAGGGTCAACTATTTGGATCTCAGTGTCCCTTAAAGGCCCAACACCAGTGAATTTAACCTCATGGGTGTCGGGAGTTATAGGTTCTGCGTGCTTCATTTCTCTTAGTAAAAAAAAATGAAAAATGAGGTTAGGATATCAGGTTACCTAGAGCCTGCAGGGAAGACTGAAAATGTCTTTGGGAGTGTTTAGAGAGGTGAATCCTTCACGGTGATCCAAGCATAATGTTCTTTGACTAAGGTTGGATAATAATTTTCATGTGGTAATTTTAGGGTTTCCTAGATTTATGTGAAGTAAAGGAAAAATTGCATAAGTGGCATAAGAAGTGGGTGTAGGAAGGCACATCACATTTAGGGATTGGTATGGGATGATGGAGGATAGGATCCGATGGACCAAATGGGCCATCAATTTATCTATAACATATACCTTTTATTTGCTTCCTTCAATATCATCGAGCCAATGGGTGAGGCCCCTCTTGGAGATGGTCCCCAAAATGTTACAACGGGCTACACCATGGATCATATGTACAGTATGTCAAGTGTTGGAATGGATCACTACCATTGGATGGGCACTGACCTTTCAATGTAGTGGGTCTACTCTACCACTAACTCTAGTGCATGTGTAGCGCCTGAGATGATGCGAACAATCACGGGGTTCAGATGGACGGTGCCCCAAACATGGAGTTACGAACCCTTTAATCATGAAATGAACCTTTAAAAAATTAATATAAATGCTTTAAATTGTTTAATTCCACTACAAAGCTTGCCCTCATCTTAACCTGACATATGGTTTCATGGGGCGTAAGTGTTGGCTTGAGGGGGCTTGGACCTAGGTTTAGAGTTAGTTGGGCTAACCAACAAAACCCTAAACCCTTTTGGAAACAACCTGCATAGCACAGGCTATAGTCTCACCTGAGGTAGTATTGTGGGATGCCAAAACCAGGTTTCTGCATCTAGAGGACCATGTAATGTGTTTCTCCCAAACGTAGGGCTTTATCTTGACCTTCACGAAAACTAAATCTTAAGATCTGAAAATCACAGTAATGGAAAGTTAGTAGGTTTAGGCCCTTCACTAACTACGTTAAACATTCATAACATCATATAATTAAATAGATCTACTTCTTCATAAATTTATTAAGTACTTTTCCTAATTAATTGCATTCAATGGATAAAAAATGCAGTAAACTCAAAGAGAAAATATTAATACATAGATACATAGCTTGTTCTTCAAAACAAGCCTTTATTATGCTTTGATCTTCTGTTACAGTCCTTTCAACCCTGCGCACATAGTTGCAGGGGCCCACGCACTCAACTGCAAACTTACCAAGGTCTCTATGCACATAGCAGCAGGAGCCCTGCCCTTCGCTCAAGTATAGAATAGGAAAAACATACTCATATCATGCACTATTCTATTCTTCGCTATCTCTCTATGACTCTTTTATGACTCCCTTTTATATATTATTAATTATAATACTATAGTCTGTGAACCATGGGCGGGTCTCAAAATAGCTTGAATATTAACAAATTAAGGGGATTTGACTTCCTAAAAGCCCATTTGACTCCTATCGGTCCATGCTACTCACGCTCCACTCCTCTAAGTGTGGAGAATTTACAATATTTGACAAAACTTTACAAAATTTGACCTAGGGGACCCTATCCCAACAACCCCCAACACAAAGTCATGACTCGTCCCGAGTCACTCTGCTGGTGGTGCCTATATCTATGCTTGCAACCTGCTAAACTCGATCTTCATGTTGGCATTATGATACAAGTGTTGTCCTTGATGGAAACTCACTCAGATGAAAGATCACAATACAACATGTCAAAAGCAAAGAATTACAGATCAAACCACAAAGAATGAAGAAAGAGAGGTAACGCAGGTTCACCTTGACCAAGCTGCGTATACACACAGGTTCAATGATACATACATATGCACTTCCACAGAAGGAAAAACGCGTATATCTTGGAAAACTAGGTATTTTGATCCAAGGTATTGGTCCAAGATATTTTTTCCGAGGTATTGACCCTAGGTATTTGCTACAAGGTATTGGTCCTAAGTGGCTTTGGTCCATCGTATTGAGAAAGGCCTAAAACTATATAAGAAGGAGAAGATCATGAGCCAAGTGTGTGCAAGGATTGAACATTGATGAAGTGTGAGATCTAGTATGCAGGTTATCAGCTTATGGTGCTTTTCTTGATCTGAACCAAGGATGAACCTTAGCAGTTGATGAGGGATAAGATCTAATGATGGATCATGATCTTAAGACTTGAAATGAATTATCATTATATGGTTTGATCATGTAGAGTCTAGATCTAAATACTGATGCATGTTCTATTATATAAATGTTATGATCTGGGTATAACTAATGTCTAGAATAGTTGCAAAGTTATGAGTTAATATTTGCAAATCTATAAGATAGTTCGCTTAGTTAAAAGTGTGTATACATGTTGGTTCAGCTCATAAGAGTAGCGTATACATTATGAAATATGATATTTGAATTTGCAGTTGGTTCTAGTGGTTGTTGTAGAGTTCTGGGTTTTGCTCTATGTTCTGGTGATTTTGTTTTGATGACAATATTCTGAATGTTCAGACTGGTTGATTGTGATTTTCTTCAGTGATGATGGGACTTCAATGATTTAGTTGTGGTTGATTCAGAGATTGATGATTGAGTTTCAATGATTGGTTAATGCAGATCTATTTGATGGTTGTATTGTAGTGGTGATTGATTTTTTGCTTCAATGTTGTTGATGAGTCCAGTATGAAAATTGGATGAAACGTGGCCTTTAGATTGTGGTGTTGTGTTCCAGGAATATCTAGTATGAAAATTTATGAAATGTGGTCCATGGAGAAAGGGAGAAGGTTGTAGCCTTCTGTAGGTCGGCACCTATGTACTAGTAAACATATCAGCTAGTACAAGAGCTAGGGGGTTGTAGCTCCCTTCCAGTAGAAGCTGGAGAACGAGAGAAGGTTGTAAACTTTTGTAGGTGGGTGCTTGTGTACTGTTATGAGTCTGCACCAGTACAAGATTGTAAATAGGTTTTCCTTATATTAAAAGAACATAGTAGTAGTGGGTTTTGTCCCGCATTGGGTTTCCACTTTAAATCTTGGTGTTCATGTGTGTTTCTTATGTGTGATGGTTTGTTATGACATTATTGCACATGCTTACTGTTTATATGGCTAATGAAATATTGATGCACCGATTAAAGATCAACATATGATGAATTAACTTTATCATAAGTTTGTTGGATATACGCTGGTTGGCTTAAATATAGTTATGTGTACACGCGAGTTACCTTCATTAAAGTAGCATATATAAATTTAAGTATGAAAAGAAAATGTTATTGATTTGACTAATACTGATTCACCACCCACCTCTCAGTATTATTTCCCACAATTGGTATCAGAGCAGGTCCTTCAGAAGAAGCTTGATTGCTTGAAGGAAGATCCATCAAGATGAGTAATCAAGAAAGCATGGGATCCATCAGACCGCCAATATTCTATGGAAGAAATTTTATTTATTGTAAAATAACAACCACATTCTATCTACAATATCTTGGAATAGATGTTTGGGAAATTGTGGAAGGAGGATATAACTTTCCAACAACAATTCCTACAGACACTGCAAAAAAGAAGCAATATGAAATCAATACCAAAGTTGTCATTATTTTATTTGGAAGTCTATCAAAATCAGAGTTTGTCGAAGTCATGTAACTCAAATTAGCCAAAGAAATATGGGACAAAATCATTCTAAGCTATGAAGGAGACTCTCAGGTAAAACGTTCTAAGCTTCAAATTCTCAGAATTCAGTATGAAACTTTTAAGATGCATAGTGATGAAAGCATAGCTAGTTACTTCCTACGTATAGATGAGGTTGTCAATTGTATGAAGAATCTGGGTGAATAAATTAAGGAACTTACCTTAGTTGAGAAAATTTTGAGATCCTTGTCTGCTAAATTTGAACCCAAAGTGTGTGCCATAGAAGAAAAACAAGATCTACAGAACATCACTATGACGAAGCTTCACAGAATCTTAACTGCCTTTGAGATGAGAAAAGGAGAACCATCAGATATGAGAGAAGTTGCATTTAAAGCATCAGAAAAGGAAAAATAAAAAGAAAATCACAATGAATCAGGGCACCATTTCAAAAGAAGAAGATGAGGTAAATTTTGTCAAAAAGCTTCAACGGGGTTTTGGAAGGTTCAAAGGTAAGCTACCTTTCAAATGATTTTATTGTGGTAAAGTTGGTCATTACGCTGCTAGATGCCCTCATGTCAAAGGAAATATGTCTGAAGAAGGTAATAGAAGTTATTATACTCATGATGATAGTGATGGCTTGTCCAGTAGTGATGAGCATGATTAAGAAATTAAACTACTCATGGCATATGAAAATAATGCCTTAGAAAAGGAAGATTTCCTTAAAGAAATTAGTCAACTTAAAATCAATTTGGCAGAAAAGGATACAGTCACAAACACAGTGACACATCAACTCAATGGAAAGGATAAACACAATGAAGTATTAGATTGTAAAGTAGTATGTCTAAGAAAAGAACTTGAAAAGACAAAGAATCTGAATTTTAGATTTGCTAAAGGATCAGAAAAGTTAGATGAAATCATCAAAGTTCAACATTCGCCCATTATAAAGACTGGTCTGGGTTTTCATGAAGGTGGATCTACCTCATAGGATGAGGTAAGTAACTTGAATGAAAAATATGAAATGCTCAACAAGGAGATAAAAATTCAACCCCATCAACTACCAAGGAAAGAAATTCTTCAAAGAAAATCATTTGCTCCTAACTGTGGAAGTGATAGTCAGTTATTTGCTTCGATGAATGATGTTGAATGTTTTATATGTCATAACTTTGGACATGTTATAGCTATATGCAAAAGTAGAATGGTTCAAGTCCATCACACAGAAATATCATCACATTTTAGGTACTTTAAGGGATATTGTTTTGCTTGCAATATGTTTGGTCACAAAGTTATTGATTGCAATAAAAGGAATATGAAACATGTAATATTTTATGCATGTAACAAGTTTGGACATAAAGTAAAGGAATGCAAGAGAAAATTTCAGACACCAAACCAAAAGGAACATACATCATCACAATCCAAGGTATTGAAGAAGAGAGGATTATTATCAGAAAGATGTGGCATAGCTCAGTTTGCAAACATAACAGACCCAGGGGAAGCTGAAAGTGCAAAACTTCAGAAAAATGAGTCTGATATGGTTTAGTCACTTGTCTGCTCAGTTTGATGATAGTTACAATTTTCTAATGATATGTAGAAATGTGTTGGTGCCCATAAGTTAGCATAGGTTCAGGGGGAGAATATGCTTCTAATAATGCATATTATCTTATAAGATCTTTGTACAAATCTACATAGTTGTTTTGATTCAAGTGACTCTTTTGATGATGGAAATATACAGGTTGCTAATCATGATGTTGTTGATGGTGCAAATCATATGATAGTTTCTGATAACTATCATGGTCTTGTTTAGATCGGTTGTCCTTGTTATAAAGGTCATGTATATCATTTGATGTAAAGGTCATGAAAATACCTATTTTGTAACCCACCATACATGAGAAGGATGATGCAATATTTTCTATGTCAGTCATGTATAAACATTTGGTATATCCCCACTTGGTTTGGAGATGGATGTATGTATGAGCCATTGGTGATAGGAAGGTCATCCTCACATAGTTGAGTTATAGAGTCATGTTATTATTTTAGAAAATCTTTTTGCAGACTTTTCTTGTGTTTTGGGGGAGCATGGATGGTTTCGTTACATCTCAACATGTACAAAAGGGTATCTCAATCAGAGATTTCAACATGTACTCAGGGGGAGCATGACCAACATAGTGTATGTTAAAGGGAGAAATTATCTTGGTCCAAACTTTGCCCTTGATGTCAAAAGGGGAGAGTGACTTGGTGTTTTTATTGCCAACAAGTCCAAAGGGGGAGATTGTTGGCATTATGAAAGAGGTGTTGTCCTTGATGGCAACTCACTTAGATGAAAGATCACAATACAACATGTCAATAGCAAATAATTACATATTATACTACAAAGAATGAAGAAAGAGAGGTATACACAGGTTCACCTTGACCAAGCTATGTATACATGCAGTTTCACTGAATACAAGTAACGTATATGTACACATGCACTTTCACAGAAGGAAAAGCACGTATATCTTGGAAAATTAGGTATTTTGATCGAAGGTATTTGGTCTGAGGTATTGACCCTAGATATTTGGTCCAAGGTATTGGTCCTAAGTGGTTTTGGTCCATGGTATTAAGAAAGGCCTAAAACTATATAAGGAGGAGAAGATCATTAGGCCAAGTGTGTGCAAGGATTGAACATCTCATGAAGTGTGAGATCTAGTATGCAGGTTATCGGCTTATGGTGCTTTGCTTGATCTGAACCAAGGATGAACCTTAGCAGTTGATGAGGGATAAGATCTAATGATGTATTAGCATATTAAGAATTGAAATGAACTAATACTATATGATTTGATCATGTATAGTCTAGATCTGAATACTGATGCATGTTCTAGTATATAAATGTTATAATCTAGGTATAACTGATGTCTAGAATAGCTGCAAAGTTATGAGTTAATATTTGCAGATTTGTATGCTGGTTTGCTTTGTTAAAAGCATGTATACACACTAGTTTGGCACATCATAGTAGCATATACATTATGAAATATGATATTTGAATTTGTAGTTGGTTCTAGTGGTTCTTGTAGAGTTTTGGGTTCTGCTCTGTGTTCTGGTGATTGTGTTTTGATGACAGTATTCTGAATGTTCAGATTGGTTGATTGTGATTTGTTTCAGTGATGATGGGACTTTAGTGATTTAGTTGTGGGTGATTCAGATATTGATGATTGAGTTTCAATGATTGGTTAATGCAAATGTATTTGATGGTTGTATTGTGGTGGTGATTGATTTTGTGCTTCAATGTTGTTGATGGGTCCATTATGAAAATTGGATGAAACGTGGCCGTCAGATTATGGTGTTGTGTTCTAGGAGTATCCAATATGAAAATTTATGAAATGTGGTCCCTGGAAAAAGAGAGAAGGTTGTATCCTTCTGTAGGTCAGTGCCTATCGGCTAGTACAAGAGCTAGGAGGGTGAGCTCCCTTCCTGTAGAAGCTAGAGAACGAAAGAAGGTTGGAGCCTTCTGCAGGTGGGTGCCTGCGTACTAGTATGAGTCTGCACTAGTACAAGATTGTAAACAGGTTTTTCTTATATTAAAAGAAGACAACAACAGGTGGTTTTTGTCCTGCATTGGGTTTCCACCCTAAATCTTGGTGTTCATGTGTGTTTCTTATGTGTGATGGTTTTTTATGATATTACTACACATGGTTACTACTTATATGGTTAATGCAGTATTGATGCACTGATTAAAGATCAACATATGATGAATTAACTTAATTATAAGTTTGCTGGATATATGTGGGTTGGCTTAAATACAGTTGTGTGTACACGTGAGTTACCTTCATTGAAGTAGCGTATATAAATTTAAGTATGAAAAGAAAAAGCTATTGATTTGACTAATACTGATTCATCCCCCCCCCCTCTTAGTATTATATCCAACAGATCTGACGTACCCTATACGACAACCTGCTAAACTTCTTTAACCAATTTATCTATAGTTGGACCTTTGACTTCAAGGCCCATGGTTCTTTGTGTCTATTTCATAGCCTTTAACTTTCTCTGGACCTTTTGTGATAGTTGTCTTGTCTCATCAGCCCATGGTTGCATTCTTAAGGAGATATTGGAGGCCTCCTAATGGAGCTCATCAATCTAGATCTGGATGAACTTTCCTTCCTGAAGTCTGGTGAACCTTTGCACAGTTTCTAAGGTCCACGTTCGCCCCAATACTATTAAAGTAGAGATTATTTTAATAGATGTCTACTTTGATCATCTGCAAGTGTGGATCCTCCTGCAACAAGGTCCACATCTCCATTCTATGCTCAAAAAATTGGTTGTAATCCTTGACTATAGCTTCCAGAGTGGTCATATCTTGTTTCATAGTAGCCTTACACTACTCTCTAACTTCTGGAGGAGTGGTTGGCTGCAATTTAAGTTGAAGCTTTCAAATCTAAAATTGTAGCTCAAACCAGACATTTCAAATTTCCTCCTTGGATTACTTTATCGCAACAGATAACTTCTTTATTTTCTCTACTGAGGCTGCTTCTACTAAAATTTGGAGCTCAGGGAGTTCACTCCACACTTGGGTAAAGGAGGTCTCTAGCTGTTTATTTTGTTGTATCACCTCGTCACAAGCTTGCAAGGCTTGCACATTCTCTTCAAAAATATTTTGATTGTTAGTTTTTACCTCTTTGATAATAAACAATTCTCTTTTCTCCCAGGTGTGGAGCTCATTTGAAACTCCTTTGTGCAGCTCATGCAAAGTATGGATTGACAATGCTGCAAGGTTGATACTTACATTCTTCCAGAATTGTGCACGCTCCTAGTATTCGACTTTCTCAAACTCGAGAGAGTCCCCTGGAAGTTGTACTAGAGGGAGCCCAGATGTGATTTCTTCTATACCAAATCTTAGCACACCCACTTGTCCCATGCTTTCCTAGATCACCCCTGTCTTGACCATCAATTCCTTCAAGCCCTATTGTACCTTTTCCAATACCTAGTCGTACTAGTCCTCGATGTGTCCCCAGATAGTTTCCATGGTAGAGCAAACAACATATTCTATCTTATCAAGGTCCCCCTTCATGAGGAATAATGGTGTCGCACTCGAAAACATATCAGACTTTTTCGTCTTGCAAGATACTATGTCTGTATGCTTCTACCTCTTTCTAAGCCTGAAGGGGGACTTTAAGTCTGCACCCACTTTCTTTTCACCTTCAATCTCGACCTCAACATCATTATGCTCAATCTCAGATTCTTCGATGTCAATAGTGACCTGCGATGTTGCTGCTTGCACAAATTTCTCCTTCAATGGTTCCTTGTCCTTTGCAGAGGCTTTTTCTGGTTGTGCTTCCTATTCTTTCTATGCTAGCTTTTCTTTTTACGCTACCTTTTCTTTCTGTGCTACATTTTCTTTGGTAGAAACTTTATGTGCTTCTTTCTCTTTGTCTTTCATGTATGTTGTCGCAAGTGTTGTTTGCTCCATTTCAACTTCCACAACCTTACTTGTTCCCGTGCCTTCATCAAATGGTGTGAGCCATTGGCTTGGCTAGTTACTGATGACCCCCAGAATGTCATCTTCCATGAATAAAGATGGAAACTTATGCCATGTTCCTGTGACATCCTTATTTGCGCATATGTACTGATTATGAAAATCTGCCTTGAAATATGCAATATTGGTATACTGCGCATGTAAACTAGGTGAAAATCGCAATCGTTGGTTGATCACCATCCACAACTCTGACTCAAACAAAACCCAGAACATCTTTGTTTCAATGATGCGGTTAGGATCTTTCATCGCCCGCAGCAAGGTAAATTTCGCAACCTTGCACAAGTTTGGATCCTGTGTTGATAATTGGATATCCCAAAGCATCCTCCATGTAACCAACGTGATTAATAGAAGCAACCATGCATAGTGGAATTCCGTTCTATCATCTCAGGCTTCGTGGAAATCTTCCAGGAACTCATGACAGAGGTACTTGGACCAATTGTACTGGACCCCTTTGTTGTACTACACAACTAAAGATACTATTGATGCTGACACTTCATTTGCGTGACACTTTCACATTATTTTTCTAGCCAAAATATGTGTAGCAAACTGAATTGCTCCATTCAATATGGAGCTAATGGCATAGCCATGTGACTTCTTTACCAACGTGAAGTTGCTCTTCATCTAATCTGTGAGCTTCTTCTCCTGCAACTTCCCCACAAAGGAATCTGCAGGGTCCACACCTTGATAAGGTAACAAGGTGATTCTATGGACCAACATATTTTCAATTGGAATGGGACCTCCCATCCAGTGGCACCCATCATGAACTAGTACCAACAATTGACTCACACAAATAGTGTTAGTTATGTTGTGGCTAAATTTTGGAACCCATAACATGTTGAGCAATCTCGCGTGCTCAATTTTGGCCACCCACTTCATTGGCTCAAGCCTTGTAATACCTGACTCCTAATAGTAGACTGATTTCAAATATTTGTTGGGTTCCAGCTACGGGAACTTTGCATTATTTCCCAGATCCCAGTCCTCCATCTTCAGAAATGGTACCAGAGCCAATAGGTCACCCTCTATAGGTACGTCCTCTAGAAGCAATGGTGCGAAGACCTTTTATTTCACCGAGTATGGGTTCTTAGTCTCTTTGGGAGTGGATTTCGAAGGGGGCACATAAGATGTAGCTGAGTAATTGAAATTGCTTCCTCTGTGTCGATATCTTCAACCCCCATATTAAATTCTTCCTCATCCAAGTCTAGGGGTTTCGTCAGTTGTTTTCTTCTATCCATATGACCTTTTTGCCTAGCCTCAATTGGGATTTAGCATGGAGTTTGCTAAACTAACACTTGTTGTGGCTTCTTTTGCTTCTTCTCTCTTGCATCAAAGGCAGTAGGTTTTGGCCTTGGTGACCTAGTTGTTGTGGTAGGGACTGGTGGTGTGGAAGTCATTTTGTCGATACTCTCCCAAGATAGTTTCTTCTTCCACTCAGAAAATTCCGCCTCAAACCCAAATCCT